>JANJGN010003328.1:0-47257 GCA_026770705.1 Isurus oxyrinchus
CCCCTCTCTCTTGTTTAATTCCCCCCTCTCTCTTGTCTAATTCCCCCCTCTCTCTCTTGTCTAATTCCCCCCCTAACTCTTGTCTAATTCCCCCTCTCTCTTATCTAATTCCACCCTCACTCTTGTCTAATTCCCCCTCTCTCTCCTGCCTAATTCCCCCACTCTCTTGTTTAATTCCCCCTCTCTCTTGTCTAATTCCCCCCTCTCTCTTCTCTAATTCCCCCCTCTCTCTCTTATCAAATCCCCCCCCTCTCTTCTTGCCTAATTCCCCTCCTCTCTCTCTTGTCTAATTCCCGCACTCTCTCTGTTGTCTAATTCCCCCCCTCTCTCTTGTCTAATTCCCCCTTCTCTCTTGTATAATTAACCCTCCTCTCACTCTTGTCTAATTCCTCCCTCTCTCTTGTCGAATACACGACACTCTCTTGTGTAATTCCCCCTCTCTCTCTTGTCAAAACCCACCCTCTCTGTTGTCTAATTCCCCCCTCTCTCTTGTCTAATTCCCCTACTCTCTCTTGTCTAATTCCCCCTCTCTCTCTTGTCTAATTCCCCCCCCCTCTCTTGTCTAATTCCCCCTCTCTCTTGTCTAATTCCCCCCTCTCTCTCTTGTCTAATTCCCCCCTCTCTCTTGTCTAATTCCCTCCCTCTCTCTCTTGTCTAATTCCCCCCGTCTCTCTTGTCTAATTCCCCCTCTCACTTGTCTAATTCCCCCTCTCTCTCTTGTCTAATACACCCTCTCTCTCTTGTCTAATTCCCTCCTCTCTCTCTGTTGTCTAATTCCCCCTCTCTCTCTTGTCTAATTCCCTCCTCTATCTCTTGTCTCATTCCACCACTCTCTCTTGTCTAATTCCCCCTCTCTCTTGTCTTATTCTCCCTCTCTCTTGTCTAATTCCCCCCCTCTCTTGTCTAATTCCCCCTCTCTCTCTTTTCTAATTCCCACCCTCTCTCTCTTGTCTAATTCCCCCCTCTCTCTTGTCTAATTCCCCCTCTCTCTTGTCTAATTCCCCCCTCTCTCTTGTCTAATTCCGCCTCTCTCTCTTGTCTAATTCCCCCCTCTCTCTTGTCTAAGTCCCCCTCTCTCTTGTCTAATTCCCCCCCCTTCTCTTGTCTAATTCCCCCCTCTCTCTTGTCTAATTCC
Source organism: Isurus oxyrinchus (assembly GCA_026770705.1). NCBI lineage: Eukaryota > Metazoa > Chordata > Chondrichthyes > Lamniformes > Lamnidae > Isurus > Isurus oxyrinchus. The sequence goes on from JANJGN010003328.1 coordinate 1,136, forward strand.
CCCCCTAACTCTTGTCTAATTCCTCCTCTCTCTTGTCTAATTCCCCCCTCACTCTTGTCTAATTCCCCCCCTCTCTCTCCTGCCTAATTCCCCCCACTCTCTTGTTTAATTCCCCCTCTCTCTTGTCTAATTCCCCCTCTCTCTTGTCTAATTCCCTCCTCTCTCTCTTATCAAATCCCCCCCTCTCTCTCTTGCCTAATTCCCCCCCTCTCTCTCTTGTATAATTCCCCCCTCTCTCTCTTGTCTAATTCCCCCCTCTCTCTCTTGTCAATTCCCCCTTCTCTCTTGTCTAATTAACCCTCTCTCACTCTTGTCTAATTCCTCCCTCTCTCTTGTCGAATTCACGACTCTCTCTTGTCTAATTCCCCCTCTCTCTCTTGTCAAAAACCCACCCTCTCTGTTGTCTGATTCCCCCTCTCTCTCTTGTCTAATTCTCCCTCTCTCTCTTGTCTAATTGCCCCCGTCTCTCTTGTCTAATTCCCCCTCTCTCTTGTGTAATTCCCCCCTCCTCTCTCTCTTGTCTAATTCCCTCCTCTCTCTCTCTTGTCTAATTCCCCGTGTCTCTCTTGTCTAATTCCCACCTCTCTCTTGTCTAATTCCCCCCCCTCTCTCTTGTCTAATTCCCCCCTCTCTCTCTTGTCTAATTCCCTCCTCTCTCTCTCTTGTCTAATTCACCCTCTCTCTCGTGTCTAATTCCTCCTCTCTCTCTCTTGTCTAATTTCCCCTCTCTCTTGTTTGATTCTCCCTCATCTCTCTTGTTAATTCCCCGCTCTCTCTTGTCTAATTCCCCCCTCTCTCTTGTCTAATTCCCCCTCTCTCTTGTCTAATTCCCCCCTCTCTCTTGACTAATTACCCCCCTCTCTCTTTAATTCCCCCCTCTCTCTTGTCTAATTCCCCCTCTCTCTTGTCTAATTCCCCCCTCTCTCTTGACTAATTACCCCCCTCTCTCTTGTCTAATTTCCACCTCTCTCTCTTGTCTAATTCCCTCCTCTCTCTCTCTTGTCTAATTCCTCCCCTCTCTCTTGTCTAATTCCCCCCTCTCTCTTGTCTAATTCCCCCCTCTCTCTTGTCTAATTCCCCCACTCTCTTGTCTAATTCCCCGTCTCTCTTGTCTAATTCCCCCCTATCTCTTGTCTAATTCCCCCCCTCTCTCTTGTTTAATTCCCCCCTCTCTCTCTTGTCTAATTCCCCCCCTCTCTCTCTTGTCTAATTCCCCCCCTAACTCTTGTCTAATTCCCCCTCTCTCTTATCTAATTCCCCCCTCACTCTTGTCTAATTCCCCCCTCTCTCTCCTGCCTAATTCCCCCCACTCTCTTGTTTAATTCCCCCTCTCTCTTGTCTAATTCCCCCCTCTCTCTTCTCTAATTCCCCCCTCTCTCTCTTATCAAATCCCCCCCTCTCTTCTTGCCTAATTCCCCCCTCTATCTCTTGTCTAATTCCCGCACTCTCTCTGTTTTCTAATTCCCCCCTCTCTCTTGTCTAATTCCCCTTCTCTCTTGTATAATTAACCCTCTCTCACTCTTGTTTAATTCCTCCCTCTCTCTTGTCGAATACACGACACTCTCTTGTGTAATTCCCCCTCTCTCTCTTGTCAAAACCCACCCTCTCTGTTGTCTGATTCCACCTCTCTCTTGTCTAATTCCCCCTCTCTCTTGTCTAATTCCCCCCTCTCTCTTGTCTAATTCCCCCCACTCTCTCTTGTCTAATTCCCCTACTCTCTCTTGTCTAATTCCCCTTCTCTCTCTTGTCTAATTCCCCCCCTCTCTTGTCTAATTCCCCCTCTCTCTTGTCTAATTCCCCCCCTCTCTCTCTTGTCTAATTCCCCCCTCTCTCTTGTCTAATTCCTCCCTCTCTCTCTTGTCTAATTCCCCCCGTCTCTCTTGTCTAATTCCCCCTCTCACTTGTCTAATTCCCCTCTCTCTCTTGTCTAATACACCCTCTCTCTCTTGTCTAATTCCCTCCTCTCTCTCTGTTGTCTAATTCCCCCTCTCTCTCTTGTCTAATTCCCTCCTCTATCTCTTGTCTAATTCCACCACTCTCTCTTGTCTAATTGCCCCTCTATCTTGTCTTATTCTCCCTCTCTCTTGTCTAATTCCCCCCCTCTCTCTTGTCTAATTCCCCCTCTCTCTCTTGTCTAATTCCCACCCTCTCTCTCTTGTCTAATTCCCCCTCTCTCTTGTCTAATTCCCCCCTCTCTCATGTCTAATTCCCCCCTCTCTCTTGTCTAATTCCGCCTCTCTCTCTTGTCTAATTCCCCCCCTCTCTCTTGTCTAAGTCCCCCTCTCTCTTGTCTAATTCCACCCCCCTTCTCTTGTCTAATTCCCCCCTCTCTCTTGTCTAATTCCCCCCACTCTCTCTTGTCTAATTCCCTTCCCCTCTCTCTTGTCTAATTCCCCCCCTCTCTCTTGTCTAATTCCCCCTCTCTCTTGTGTAATTCCCCCCTCCCTCTTGTCTAGTTCCCCCCTCTCTCTTGTCTAATTCCCCCCTCTCTCTCTTGTCAAATTCCATCCTCTCTCTCTTGTCTAATTCCCCCCGTCTCACTCTTGTCTAATTCTCCCTCTCTCTCTTGTCCAAATCCCCCTCTCTCTCTTGTCCAATTCCCCCCATCTCTCTTGTCTAATTCCCCCCTCTCTCTTGTCTACGTCCCTCCTCTCTCTCTCTTGTCTCATTCCCCCTCTCTCTCTTGTCTAATTCACCCTCTCTCTCGTGTCTAATTCCCTCCTCTCTCTCTCTTGTCTAATTTCCCCTCTCTCTTGTTTGATTCTCCCTCATTTCTCTTGTCAAATTCCCCGCTCTCTCTTGTCTAATTCCCCCCTCTCTCTTGTCTAATTCCCCCTCTCTCTTGTCTAATTCCCCCCTCTCTCTTGTCTAATTCCCCACCTCTCTCTTGTCTAATTTCCACCTCTCTCTCTTGTCTCATTCCCTCCTCTCTCTCTCTTGTCTAATTCCTCCCCTCTCCCTTTTCTAATTCCCCCCTCTGTCTTGTCTAATTCCCCCCTCTCTCTTGTCTAATTCCCCCACTCTCTTGTCTAATTCCCCCCTCTCTCTTGTCTAATGCCCTCCCTCTCTCTTGCCTAATTCCCCCCTCTCTCTCTTGTCTAATTCCCTCCTCTCTCTCTCTTGTCTAATTCCCCCTCTCTCTCTTGTCTAGTTCCCCCACTCTCTCTTGTCTAATTCCCCCTCTCTCTTGTCTAATTCCCCCTCTCTCTTGTCTAATTCCCCCATCTCTCTTGTCTAATTCCCCCCACTCTCTCTTGTCTAATTCCCCTCCTCTCTCTTGTCTAATTCCCCTTCTCTCTCTTGTCTAATTCCCCCCCTCTCTTGTCTAATTCCCCCTCTCTCTTGTCTAATTCCCCCCCTCTCTCTCTTGTCTAATTCCCCCCTCTCTCTTGTCTAATTCCTCCCTCTCTCTCTTGTCTAATTCCCCCCGTCTCTCTTGTCTAATTCCCCCTCTCACTTGTCTAATTCCCCCTCTCTCTCTTGTCTAATACACCCTCTCTCTCTTGTCTAATTCCCTCCTCTCTCTCTGTTGTCTAATTCCCCCTCTCTCTCTTGTCTAATTCCCTCCTCTATCTCTTGTCTAATTCCACCACTCTCTCTTGTCTAATTGCCCCTCTATCTTGTCTTATTCTCCCTCTCTCTTGTCTTATTCCCCCCTCTCTCTTGTCTAATTCCCCCTCTCTCTCTTGTCTAATTCCCACCCTCTCTCTCTTGTCTAATTCCCCCTCTCTCTTGTCTAATTCCCCCTCTCTCATGTCTAATTCCCCCTCTCTCTTGTCTAATTCCGCCTCTCTCTCTTGTCTAATTACCCCCTCTCTCTTGTCTAAGTCCCCCTCTCTCTTGTCTAATTCCCCCTCCCTTCTCTTGTCTAATTCCCCCCTCTCTCTTGTCTAATTCCCCCACTCTCTCTTGTCTAATTCCCTTCCCCTCTCTCTTGTCTAATTCCCCCCCTCTCTCTTGTCTAATTCCCCCTCTCTCTTGTGTAATTCCCCCCTCTCTCTTGTCTAGTTCCCCCCTCTCTCTTGTCTAATTCCCCCCTCTCTCTCTTGTCAAATTCCATCCTCTCTCTCTTGTCTAATTCCCCCGTCTCACTCTTGTCTAATTCTCCCTCTCTCTCTTGTCCAAATCCCCCTCTCTCTCTTGTCCAATTCCCCCCATCTCTCTTGTCTAATTCCCCCCTCTCTCTTGTCTACGTCCCTCCTCTCTCTCTCTTGTCTCATTCCCCCTCTCTCTCTTGTCTAATTCGCCCCCTCTCTCTTGTCTAATTCCCACCTATCTCTTGTCTAATTCCCCCCTCTCTCTTGTCTAATTCCCCGTCTCTCTTGTCTAATTTCCCCCTCTCTCTTGTCTAATTCCCCCCTCTCTCTTGTCTAATTCCCCCTCTCTCTTGTCTAATTCCCCCCTTCTCTCTCTTGTCTAATTCCCCCCCCTAACTCTTGTCTAATTCCCCCTCTCTCTTGTCTAATTCCCCCTCTCTCTTGTCTAATTCCCCCCCTCTCTCTTGTCTAATTCCACCTCTCTCTCTTGTCTAATTCCGCCTCTCTCTCTTGTCGAATTCCCTTCCCCTCTCTCTTGTTTAATATCCCCTCTCTCTTGTTTAATATCCCCTCTCTCTTGTCTAATTCCCCCCTCTCTCTTGTCTAATTCCCTCCTCTCTCTTGTCTAATTCCCCCCTCTCTCTGTAGTCCAATTCCCCCTCTCTCTTGTCTAATTCGCCCTCTCTCTTGTCTAGTTCCCCCCTCTCTCTTGTCTAATTCCCCCCTCTCTCTCTTGTCAAATTACCCCCTCTCTCTCTTGTCTAATTACCCTCCCACATCTCTCTTGTCTAATTGCTCCCTCTATCTTGTCTAATTCCCCCCTCTCTCTTGTCGAATTCCCCCACTCTCTCTTGTCTTATCCTCCCTCTCTCTCTTATCTAATTCCCCCTCTCTCTCTTGTCTAATGCTCCCTCTATCTCTGGTCTAATTCCCCCCTTTATCTTGTCTAATTCCCCCGTCTCTCTCTTGTCTAATTCCCCCCTCTCTCTTGTCCAATTCCCCTCTCTCTATCTTGTCTAATTCCCCTCCTCTCTCTTGTCTAATTCCCCCTCTCTCTCTTGTCTAATTCCCCCTCTCTCTCTTGTCTAATGCTCCCTCTCTCTCTTGTCTAATTCCCCCCACTCTCTCTTGTCTAATTCCCCCCTCTCTCTTGTCTAATTCCCCCCTCTCTCTTGTCCAATTCCCCCGTCTCTCTCTTGCCTAATTCCCCTTTCTTTCTTGTCTAATTCCCCCAACTCTCTTGTCTAATTCCCCCTCTCTCTCTTGTCTAATTCCCCCCTCTCTCTTGTCTAATTCCCCCCTCTCTCTTGTCTAATTTAGCCTCTCTCTTGTCTACTTCCCCCCTTCTTTCTTGTCTAATACCCCCCCACTCTCTTTTCTAATTCCCCCTCTCTCATGTCTAATTCCCTCTCTCTCTCTTGTCTAATTCCCCTCTCTCTTGTCTAATTCCCCTCTCTCTTGTCTAATTCCCCCCCCATCTCTCTTGTCTAATTCCTCCCTCTATCTTGTCTAATTCCCCCCTCTCTCTTTTCTAATTCCCGCTCTCTCTCTTGTCTAATGCTCCCTCTCTCTCTTATCTAATTCCCCCTCTCTCTCTTGTCTAATGCTCCCTCTCTCTCTGGTCTAATTCCCCCCTCTATCTTCTCTAATTCCCCCCTCTCTCTCTTGTCTAATTCCCCCCTCTCTCTTGTCTAATTCCCCCCACTCTCTCTTGTCTATTTCCCCTACTCTCTCTTGTCTAATTCCCCCTCTCTCTCTTGTCTAATTCCCCCCCTCTCTTGTCTAATTCCCCCTCTCTCTTGTCTAATTCCCCCCCTCTCTCTCTTGACTCATTCCCCCCTCTCTCTTGTCTAATTCCTCCCTCTCTCTTGTCTAATTCCCCCCTCTCTCTTGTCTCATTCCCCCTCTCTCTCTTTTCTAATGCTGCCCCTCTCTCATGTCTAATTCCCCCCACTCTCTTGCCTAATTCCCCCCTCTCTCTCTTGCTAATTCCCCCCACTCTCTTGTCTAATTCCCCCCTCTCTCTTGTCTAATTAACCCTCTCTCACTCTTGTCTAATTCCCCCCTCTCTCTAGTGTAATTCCCCCTCTTCTCTTGTCAAATTCCCCCTCTCTCTTGTCTAATTCCCCCTCTCTCTCTTCTCTAATTCCCGCTCTTTCTCTTGTCTAATTCCCACACTCTCTCTTGTCTAATTCCCCCCGTCTCTATTGTCTAATTCCCCCTCTCACTTGTCTAATTCCCCCCCTCCCTCTCTTGTCTAATACCCTCCTCTCTCTCTCTTGTCTAATTCCCCATCTCTCTCTTGTCTAATGCACCCTCTCTCTCTTGTCTAATTCCCTCCTCTCTCTCTCTGTTGTCTAATTCCCCATCTCTCTCTTGTCTAATTCCCTCCTCTCTCTCTTGTCTAATTCCACAACTCTCTCTTGTCTAATTCCCCCTCTCTCTTGTCTTATTCTCCCTCTCTCTTGTCTAATTCCCCTCCTCTCTCTTGTCTAATTCCCACCCTCTCTCTCTTGTCTAATTCCCCCTTTCTCTTGTCTAATTCCCCCCTCTCTCTTGTCTAATTCCGCCTCTCTCTCTTGTTTAATTCCCCCCTCTCTCTTGTCTAAGTCCCCCTCTCTTTTGTCTAATTCCCCCCCCTTCTCTTGTCTAATTCCCCCCTCTCTCTTGTCTAATTCCCCCCACTCTCTCTTGTCTAATTCCCTTCCCCTCTCTCTTGTCTAATTCCACCCGTCTCTCTCTTGTCTAATTCCCCCTCTCTCTCTTGCCTAATTCCCCCTCTCTCTCTTGTCCAATTCCCCCCCATCTCTCTTGTCTAATTCCCCCCTCTCTCTTGTCTACGTCCCTCCTATCTCTCTCTTGTCTCATTCCCCCTCTCTCTCTTGTCTAATTCGCCCCCTCTCTCTTGTCTAATTCCCACCTCTCTCTTGTCTAATTCCCCCCTCTCTCTTGTCTAATTCCCCCCTCTCTCTTGTCTAATTCCCCCCTCTCTCTTGTCTAATTCCCCCCCTCTCTCTCTTGTCTAATTCCCTCCTCTCTCTCTCTTGTCGAATTCCCCCTCTCTCTCTTGTCTAATTCCCCCACTCTCTCTTGTCTAATTCCGCCTCTCTCTCTTGTTTAATTCCCCCCTCTCTCTTGTCTAAGTCCCCCTCTCTCTCTTGTCTAATTCCCACCCTCTCTCTCTTGTCTAATTCCCCTCTCTCTTGTCTAATTCCCCCCTCTCTCTTGTCTAATTCCGCCTCTCTCTCTTGTTTAATTCCCCCCTCTCTCTTGTCTAAGTCCCCCTCTCTCTTGTCTAATTCCCCCCCCTTCTCTTGTCTAATTCCCCCCTCTCTCTTGTCTAATTCCCCCCTCTCTCTTGTCTAATTTAGCCTCTCTCTTGTCTAATTCCCCCCTTCTTTCTTGTCTAATACCTCCCCACTCTCTTTTCTAATTCCCCCTCTCTCCTGTCTAATTCCCTCTCTCTCTCTTGTCTAATTCCCCTCTCTCTTGTCGAATTCCCCCTCTTTCTTGTATAATTCGCCCCTCTCTCTCTTGTCTAATTCCCCTCTCTCTTGTCTAATTCCCCCCCCATCTCTCTTGTCTAATTCCTCCCTCTATCTTGTCTAATTCCCCCCTCTCTCTTTTCTAATTCCCGCACTCTCTCTTGTCTAATGCTCCCTCTCTCTCTTATTGAATTCCCCCTCTCTCTCTTGTCTAATGCTCCCTCTCTCTCTGGTCTAATTCCCCCCTCTATCTTCTCTAATTCCCCCCTCTCTCTCTTGTCTAATTCCCCCCTCTCTCTTGTCTAATTCCCCCCACTCTCTCTTGTCTAATTCCCCTACTCTCTCTTGTCTAATTCCCCCCTCTCTCTTGTCTAATTCCTCCCTCTCTCTTGTATAATTCCCCCCTCTCTCTTGTCTCATTCCCCCTCTCTCTCTTTTCTAATACTGCCCCTCTCTCATGTCTAATTCCCCCCTCTCTCTTGCCTAATTCCCCCCTCTCTCTCTTGCTAATTCCCCCCTCTCTCGTCTAATTCCCCCCACTCTCTTGTCTAATTAACCCTCTCTCACTCTTGTCTAATTCCCCCCTCTCTCTTGTGTAATTCCCCCTCTTCTCTTGTCAAATTCCCCCCTCTCTCTTGTCTAATTCCCCCTCTCTCTCTTCTCTAATTCCCGCTCTTTCTCTTGTCTAATTCCCACACTCTCTCTTGTCTAATACCCTCCTCTCTCTCTCTTGTCTAATTCCCCATCTCTCTCTTGTCTAATACACCCTCTCTCTCTTGTCTAATTCCCTCCTCTCTCTCTCTGTTGTCTAATTCCCCATCTCTCTCTTGTCTAATTCCCTCCTCTCTCTCTTGTCTAATTCCACCACTCTCTCTTGTCTAATTCCCCCTCTCTCTTGTCTTATTCTCCCTCTCTCTTGTCTAATTCCCCTCCTCTCTCTTGTCTAATTCCCACCCTCTCTCTCTTGTCTAATTCCCCCTCTCTCTTGTCTAATTCCCCCCTCTCTCTTGTCTAATTCCATATCTCTCTCTTGTTTAATTCCCCCCTCACTCTTGTCTAAGTCCCCCTCTCTCTTGTCTAATTCCCCCCCCCTTCTCTTGTCTAATTCCCCCCTCTCTCTTGTCTAATTCCCCCCACTCTCTCTTGTCTAATTCCCTTCCCCTCTCTCTTGTCTAATTCCACCCGTCTCTCTTGTCTAATTCCCCCTCTCTCTTGTGTAATTCCCCCCTCTCTCTTGTCTAGTTCCCCCCTCTCTCTTGTCTAATTCCCCCCTCTCTCTCTTGTCAAATTCCAACCTCTCTCTCTTGTCTAATTCCCCCCGTCTCTCTCTTGTCTAATTCTCCCTCTCTCTCGTCTAATTCCCCCCCTCTCTCTTGTCTAATTCCCCCTCTCTCTCTTGTCTAATTCCCACCCTCTCTCTCTTGTCTAATTCCCCCTCTCTCTTGTCTGATTCCCCCCTCTCTCTTGTCTAATTCCGCCTCTCTCTCTTGTCTAATTCCCCCCTCACTCTTGTCTAAGTCCCCCTCTCTCTTGTCTAAATCCCCCCCCCCTTCTCTTGTCTAATTCCCCCCTCTCTCTTGTCTAATTCCCCCTCTCTCTCTTGTCTAATTCCCACCCTCTCTCTCTTGTCTAATTCCCCCTCTCTCTTGTCTGATTCCCCCCTCTCTCTTGTCTAATTCCGCCTCTCTCTCTTGTCTAATTCCCCCCTCACTCTTGTCTAAGTCCCCTCTCTCTTGTCTAAATCCCCCCCCCTTCTCTTGTCTAATTCCCCCTCTTTCTTGTCTAATTCCCCCCAGTCTCTCTTGTCTAATTCCCTTCCCCTCTCTCTTGTCTAATTCCCCCCCTCTCTCTTGTCTAATTCCACCTTTCTCTTGTGTAATTCCCCCTCTCTCTTGTCTAGTTCCCCCCTCTCTCTTGTCTAATTCTCCCCTCTCTCTCTTGTCAAATTCCAACCTCTCTCTCTTGTCTAATTCCCCCCGTCTCTCTTGTCTAATTCCCCCCTCTCTCTTGTCTTCGTCCCTCCTCTCTCTCTCTTGTCTCATTCCCCCTCTCTCTCTTGTCTAATTCGCCCCCTCTCTCATGTCTAATTCCCACCTCTCTCTTGTCTAATTCCCCCCTCTCTCTTGTCTAATTCCCCCCTCTCTCTTGTCTAATTCCCCCCTCTCTCTTGTCTAATTCCCCCCCTCTCTCTCTTGTCTAATTCCCTCCTCTCTCTCTCTTGTCTAATTCCCCCTCTCTCTCTTGTCTAATTCCCCCACTCTCTCTTGTCTAATTCCGCCTCTCTCTCTTGTTTAATTCCCCCCTCTCTCTTGTCTAAGTCCCCCTCTCTCTCTAGTCTAATTCCCACCCTCTCTCTCTTGTCTAATTCTCCGCACTCTTGTCTAATTCCCCCCTCTCTCTTGTCTAATTCCGCCTCTCTCTCTTGTCTAATTCCCCCCTCTCTCTTGTCTAATTCCCCCCCACTCTCTCTTGTCTTGTTCCCCCCTCTCTCTTGTCTAATTCCCCCCTCTCTCTCTTGTCAAATTCCAACCTCTCTCTCTTTTCTAATTCCCCCCATCTCTCTCTTGTCTAATTCTCCCTCTCTCTCTTGTCTAATTCCCCCCTCACTCTTGTCTAATTCCCCCTCTCTCTCTTGTCTAATTCCCACCCTCTCTCTCTTGTCTAATTCCCCCTCTCTCTTGTCTGATTCCCCCCTCTCTCTTGTCTAATTCCGCCTCTCTCTCTTGTCTAATTCCCCCCTCACTCTTGTCTAAGTCCCCCTCTCTCTTGTCTAAATCCCCCCCCCTTCTCTTGTCTAATTCCCCAATCTTTCATGTCTAAATCCCCCCAGTCTCTCTTGTCTAATTCCCTTCCCCTCTCTCTTGTCTAATTCCCCCCCTCTCTCTTGTCTAATTCCCCCTTTCTCTTGTGTAATTCCCCCCTCTCTCTTGTCTAGTTCACCCCTCTCTCTTGTCTAATTCTCCCCTCTCTCTCTTGTCAAATTCCAACTTCTCTCTCTTGTCTAATTCCCCCCGTCTCTCTCTTGTCTAATTCTCCCTCTCTCTCTTGTCTAATTCCCCCTCTCTCTCTTGTCCAATTCCCCCCCATCTCTCTTGTCTAATTCCCCCCTCTCTCTTGTCTACGTCCCTCCTCTCTCTCTCTTGTCTCATTCCCCCTCTCTCTCTTGTCTAATTCGCCCCCTCTCTCTTGTCTAATTCCCACCTCTCTCTTGTCTAATTCCCCCTCTCTCTTGTCTAATTCCCCCCTCTCTCTTGTCTAATTCCCCCCTCTCTCTTGTCTAATTCCCCCCCTCTCTCTCTTGTCTAATTCCCTCCTCTCTCTCTCTTGTCTAATTCCCCCTCTCTCTCTTGTCTAATTCCCCCACTCTCTCTTGTCTAATTCCCCCTCTCTCTTGTCTAATTCCCCCCCTCTCTCTCTTGTCTAATTCCCCCCCTCTCTCTTGTATAATTCCACCTCTCTCTCTTGTCTAATTCCGCCTCTCTCTCTTGTCTAATTCCCATCCCCTCTCTCTTGTTTAATATCCCCTCTCTCTTGTTTAAAATCCCCTCTCTCTTGTCTAATTCCCCCTCTCTCTTGTCTAATTCCCCCTCTCTCTTGTCTAATTCCCCCCTTCTCTCTCTTGTCTAATTCCCCCCCTAACTCTTGTTTAATTCCCCCTCTCTCTTGTCTAATTCCCCCCTCTCTTGTCTAATTCCCCCCCTCTCTCTTGTCTAATTCCACCTCTCTCTCTTGTCTAATTCCGCCTCTCTCTCTTGTCGAATTCCCTTCCCCTCTCTCTTGTTTAATATCCCGTCTCTCTTGTTTAATATCCCCTCTCTCTTGTCTAATTCCCCCCTCTCTCTTGTCTAATTCCCTCCTCTCTCTTGTCTAATTCCCCCCTCTCTCTGTTGTCCAATTCCGCCCTCTCTCTTGTCTAATTCACCCTCTCTCTTGTCTAGTACCCCCCTCTCTCTTGTCTAATTACCCCCTCTCTCTCTTGTCAAATTACCCCCTCTCTCTCTTGTCTAATTCCTCTCTCTCTTGTCTAATTACCCTCCCTCATCTCTCTTGTCTAATTCCCCCCTCTCTCTTGTCTAATTCCCCCACTCTCTCTTGTCTTATCCTCCCTCTCTCTCTTATCTAATTCCCCCTCTCTCTCTTGTCTAATGCTCCCTCTATCTCTGGTCTAATTCCCCCCTTTATCTTCTCCAATTCCCCCCTCTCTCTCTTGTCTAATTCCCCCCTCTCTCGTGTCTAATTCCCCTCTCTCTCTCATGTCTAATTCCCCTCCTCTCTCTTGTCTAATTCCCCCTCTCTCTCTTGTCTAATTCCCCCTCTCCCTCTTGTCTAATGCTCCCACTCTCTCTTGTCTAATTCCCCCCTCTCTCTTGTCTCATTCCCCCCTCTCTCTCTTGTCTAATTCCCCCCTCTCTCTTGTCTAATTCCCCCCTCTCTCTCTTGTCTAATTCCCCCTCTCTCTCTTGTCTAATACCCCCTCTCTCTCTTGTCTAATTCCCCCCTCTCTCTCTTCTCTAATTCCCCCTCTCTGTTGTCTAATTCCCCCCTCCCTCCTGTCTAATTCCCCCCTCTCTCTTGTCTAATTCCCCCACTCTCTCACTTGTGTAATTCCCTACTCTCTCTCTCTTGTCTAATTCCCCCTCTCTCTCTTGTCTAATTCCCACCCTCTATCTTGTCTGATTCCCCCTCTCTCTCTCTTGTCTAATTCCTCCTCTCTCTTTTGTCTAATTCCTGCACTCTCTCTTGTCTAATTCCCCCTCTCTCTTGTCTTATTCCCCTTCTCTCTTGTCTAATTCCCCCCCTTTCTCTTATCTAATTCCCCCTCTCTCTCTTGTCTAATTCCGCCTCTCTCTCTTGTCTAATTCCCTTCCCGTCTCTCTTGTCTAATATCCCCTCTCTCTTGTCTTATCCCCTCTCTCTTGTCTAATTCCCCCACTCTCTTGTCTAATTCCCCCCTCTCTCTTGTCTAATTCCCCCCTCTCTCTTGTCTAATTCCCACCCTCTCTCTTGTCTAATTCCCCCTCTCTCTTGTCTAATTCCCCCGCCTCTCTCTTGTCTAATTCCCCCTCTCTCTTGTCTAATTCCCCCCTCTCTCTTGTCTAATTCCCTCCTCTCTCTTGTCTAATTCCCCCCCCTCTCTCTCTTGTCTAATTCCCCCCTCTCTCTTGTCTAATTCGCCCTCTCTCGTGTCTAGTTCCCCCCTCTCTCTTGTCTAATTCCCCCCTCTCTATCTTGTCATTTTCCAACCTCTCTCTCTTATCTAATTCCTCCCGTCTCTCTCTTGTCTAATATCCCCCCCTCTCTTTTGTCTAATTCCCCCCTCTCTCTTGTCTTATTCCCCCTCTCTCTTGTCTCCGTCCCTCCTCTCTCTCTATTGTCTAATTCCCACTATCTCTCTTGTCTAATTCGCCCCCTCTCTCTTGTCTAATTCCCACCTCTTTCTTGTCTAATTCCCCCCTCTCTCTTGTCTAATTCCACCTATCTCTTGCCTAATTTCCCCCTCTCTCTTGTCTAATTCCCCCCTATCTCTTGTCTAATTCCCCCCCTCTCTCTCTTGTCTAATTCCCTCCTCTCTCTCTCTTGTCTAATTCCCCCTCTCTCTCTTGTCTAATTCCCCCCTCTCTTTTGCCTAATTCCCCCTCTCTCTTGTCTTATTCCCCCTCTCTCTTGTCTAATTCCCCCCCTCTCTCTCTTGTCTAATTCCCTCCTCTCTCTCTCTTGTCTAATTCCCCCTCTCTCTCTTGTCTAATTCCCCCACTCTCTCTTGTCTAATTCCCCCTCTCTCTTGTCTAATTCCCCCTCTCTCTTGTATAATTCCACCTCTCTCTCTTGTCGAATTCCCTTCCCCCTCTCTCTTGTTTAATATCCCCTCTCTCTTGTTTAATATCCCCTCTCTCTTGTCTAATTCCCCCTCTCTCTTGTCTAATTCCCCCTCTCTCTTGTCTAATTCCCCGCTTCTCTCTCTTGTCTAATTCCCCCCCTAACTCTTGTCAAATTCCCCCTCTCTCTTGTCTAATTCCCCCTTTCTCTTGTCTAATTCCCCCCCTCTCTCTTGTCTAAATCCACCTCTCTCTCTTGTCTAATTCCGCCTCTCTCTCTTGTCTAATTCCCCCCTCTCTCTGTTGTGCAATTCCCCCCTCTCTCTTGTCTAATTCGCCCTCTCTCTTGTCTAGTTCCCCCCTCTCTCTTGTCAAATTACCCCCCTCTCTCTCTGGTCTAATTCCCCCCTCTATCTTCTCTAATTCCCCCCTCTCTCTCTTGTCTAATTCCCCCCTCTCTCTTGTCTAATTCCCCCTCTCTCTTGTGTAATTCCCCACTCTCTCTTGTCTAGTTCCCCCCTCTCTCTTGTCTAATTCCCCCCTCTCTCTCTTGTCAAATTCCAACCTCTCTCTCTTGTCTAATTCCCCCCGTCTCTCTCTTGTCTAATTCTCCCTCTCTCTCTTGTCTAATTCCTCCCTCTATCTTGTCTAATTCCCCCCTCTCTCTTTTCTTATTCCCGCACTCTCTCTTGTCTAATGCTCCCTCTCTCTCTTATCTAATTCCCCCTCTCTCTCTTGTCTAATGCTCCCTCTCTCTCTGGTCTAATTCCCCCTCTATCTTCTCTAATTCCCCCCTCTCTCTCTTGTCTAATTCCCGCCTCTCTCTTGTCTAATTCCCCCCACTCTCTCTTGTCTAATTCCCCTACTCTCTCTTGTCTAATTCCCCCTCTCTCTCTTGTCTAATTCCCCCCCTCTCTTGTCTAATTCCCCCTCTCTCTTGTCTAATTCCCCCCCCTCCCTTTCTTGACTCATTCCCCCCTCTCTCTTGTCTAATTCCTCCCTCTCTCTTGTCTAATTCCCCCCTCTCTCTTGTCTCATTCCCCCCCTCTCTCTTTTCTAATGCTGCCTCTCTCTCATGTCTAATTCCCCCCTCTCTCTTGCCTAATTCCCCCCTCTCTCTCTTGCTAATTCCCCCCTCTCTCTTGTCTAATTCCCCCCTCTCTCTTGTCTAATTAACCCTCTCTCACTCTTGTCTAATTCCCCCCTCTCTCTTGTGTAATTCCCCCTCTTCTCTTGTCAAATTCCCCCCTCTCTCTTGTCTAATTCCCTCTCTCTCTCTTCTCTAATTCCCGCTCTTTCTCTTGTCTAATTCCCACCCTCTCTCTTGTCTAATTCTCCCCCTCTCTCTTGTCTAATTCCCCGCCGTCTCTCTTGTCTAATTCCCCCTCTCACTTGTCTAATTCCCCCCCCTCCCTCTCTTGTCTAATACCCTCCTCTCTCTCTCTTGTCTAATTCCCCATCTCTCTCTTGTCTAATTCCCTCCTCTCTCTCTCTGTTGTCTAATTCCCCAACTCTCTCTTGTCTAATTCCCTCCTCTCTCTCTTGTCTAATTCCACCACTCTCTCTTGTCTAATTCCCCCTCTCTCTTGTCTTATTCCCCCTCTCTCTTGTCTAATTCCCCTCCTCTCTCTTGCCTAATTCCCCCTCTCTCTCTTGTCTAATTCCCACCCTCTCTCTCTTGTCTAATTCCCCCTCTCTCTTGTCTAATTCCCCCCTCTCTCTTGTCTAATTCCGCCTCTCTCTCTTGTTTAATTCCCCCCTCTCTCTTGTCTAAGTCCCCCTCTCTCTTGTCTAATTCCCCCCCCTTCTCTTGTCTAATTCCCCCCTCTCTCTTGTCTAATTCCCCCCACTCTCTCTTGTCTAATTCCCTTCCCCTCTCTCTTGTCTAATTCCACCCGTCTCTCTTGTCTAATTCCCCCTCTCTCTTGTGTAATTCCCCCCCCTCTCTCTTGTCTAGTTCCCCCCTCTCTCTTGTCTAATTCCCCCCTCTCTCTCTTGTCAAATTCCAACCTCTCTCTCTTGTCTAATTCCCCCCGTCTCTCTCTTGTCTAATTCTCCCTCTCTCTCTTGTCTAATTCCCCCCCTTTCTCTTGTCTAATTCCCACCCTCTCTCTCTTGTCTTATTCCCACCCTCTCTCTCTTGTCTAATTCCCCCTCTCTCTTGTCTGATTCCCCCCTCTCTCTTGTCTAATTCCGCCTCTCTCTCTTGTCTAATTCCCCCCTCACTCTTGTCTAAGTCCCCCTCTCTCTTGTCTAAATCCCCCCCCTTCTCTTGTCTAATTCCCCCCTCTTTCTTGTCTAATTCCCCCCAGTCTCTCTTGTCTAATTCCCTTCCCCCTCTCTCTTGTCTAATTCCCCCCCCTCTCTCTTGTCTAATTCCCCCCTTTATCTGGTGTAATTCCCCCCTCTCTCTTGTCTAGTTCCCCCCTCTGTCTTGTCTAATTCTCCCCTCTCTCTCTTGTCAAATTCCAACCTCTCTCTCTTGTATAATTCCCCCCGTCTCACTCTTGTCTAATTCTCCCTCTCTCTCTTGTCTAATTCCCCCTCTCTCTCTTGTCCAATTCCCCCCCATCTCTCTTGTCTAATTCCCCCCTCTCTCTTGTCTACGTCCCTCCTCTCTCTCTCTTGTCTAATTCCCCCTCTCTCTCTTGTCTAATTCGCCCCCTCTCTCTTGTCTAATTCCCACCTCTCTCTTGTCTAATTCCCCCCTCTCTCTTGTCTAATTCCCCCCTCTCTCTTGTCTAATTCCCCCCCTCTCTCTCTTGTCTAATTCCCTCCTCTCTCTCTCTTGTCTAATTCCCCCTCTCTCTCTTGTCTAATTCCCCCACTCTCTCTTGTCTAATTCCCCCTCTCTCTTGTCTAATTCCCCCCCTCTCTCTCTTGTCTAATTCCCCCCCTCTCTCTTGTATAATTCCACCTCTCTCTCTTGTCTAATTCCGCCTCTCTCTCTTGTCGAATTCCCTTCCCCTCTCTCTTGTTTAATATCCCCTCTCTCTTGTTTAATATCCCCTCTCTCTTGTCTAATTCCCCCTCTCTCTTGTCTAATTCCCCCTCTCTCTTGTCTAATTCCCCCCTTCTCTCTCTTGTCTAATTCCCCCCGTAACTCTTGTTTAATTCCCCCTCTCTCTTGTCTAATTCCCCCCTCTCTTGTCTAATTCCCCCCCTCTCTCTCGTCCAATTCCACCTCTCTCTCTTGTCTAATTCCGCTTCTCTCTCTTGTCGAATTCCCTTCCCCTCTCTCTTGTTTAATATCCCCTCTCTCTTGTTTAATATCCCCTCTCTCTTGTCTAATTCCCCCCTCTCTCTTGTCTAATTCCCTCCTCTCTCTTGCCTAATTCCCCCCTCTCTCTGTTGTCCAATTCCCCCCTCTCTCTTGTCTAATTCGCCCTCTCTCTTGTCTAGATCCCCCCTCTCTCTTGTCTAATTACCCCCTCTCTCTCTTGTCAAATTACCCCCTCTCTCTCTTGTCTAATACCTCTCTCTCTTGTCTAATTACCCTCCCCCCATCTCTCTTGTCTAATTCCCCCCCTCTCTCTTGTCTAATT
Source organism: Isurus oxyrinchus (assembly GCA_026770705.1). Lineage (NCBI taxonomy): Eukaryota > Metazoa > Chordata > Chondrichthyes > Lamniformes > Lamnidae > Isurus > Isurus oxyrinchus. Next base: position 18,019 of record JANJGN010003328.1, read on the forward strand.
CCCCCACTCTCTCTTGTCTTATCCTCCCTCTCTCTCTTATCTAATTCCCCCTCTCTCTCTTGTCTAATGCTCCCTCTATCTCTTGTCTAATTCCCCCCCTTTATCTTCTCCAATTCCCCCCTCTCTCTCTTGTCTAATTCCCCCCTCTCTCGTGTCTAATTCCCCTCTCTCTCTCATGTCTAATTCCCCTCCTCTCTCCTGTCTAATTCCCCCTCTCTCACTTGTCTAATTCCCCCTCTCTCTCTTGTCTAATGCTCCCTCTCTCTCTTGTCTAATTCCCCCCTCTCTCTTGTCTCATTCCCCCCTCTCTCTCTTGTCTAATTCCCCCCTCTCTCTTGTCTAATTCCCCGCTTCTCTCTCTTGTCTAATTCCCCCTCTCTCTCTTGTCTAATTCCCCCCCTCTCTCTCTTCTCTAATTCCCCCTCTCTGTTGTCTAATTCCCCCCTCCATCGTGTCTAATTCCCCCCTCTCTCTTGTCTAATTCCCCCACTCTCTCACTTGTCTAATTCCCTCCTCTCTCTCTCTTGTCTAATTCCCCCTCTCTCTCTTGACTAATTCCCACCCTCTATCTTGTCTGATTCCCCCTCTCTCTCTCTTGTCTAATTCCCCCTCTCTCTTTTGTCTAATTCCCGCACTCTCTCTTGTCTAATTCCCCCTCTCTCTTGTCTTATTCCCCCTCTCTCTTGTCTAATTCCCCCCCTTTCTCTTGTCTAATTCCCCCTCTATCTCTTGTCTAATTCCGCCTCTCTCTCTTGTCTAATTCCCTTCCCCTCTCTCTTGTCTAATATCCCCTCTCTCTTGTCTAATTCCCCCTCTCTCTTGTCTAATTCCCCCCTCTCTCTTGTCTAATTCCCCCCCTCTCTCTTATCTAATTCCCAGCCTCTCTCTTGTCTAATTCCCCCTCTCTCTTGTCTAATTCCCCCCCTCTCTCTTGTCTAATTCCGCCTCTCTCTCTTGTCTAATTCCCCCCTCTCTCTTGCCTAATTCCCCCTCCTTCTTGTCAAATTGCCCCCCCCCTCTCTTGTCTAATTCGCCCCTCTCTCTTGTCTAATTCCCCCCACTCTCTCTTGTCTAATTCCCATCCCCTCTCTCTTGTCTAATTCCCCCCCCCTCTCTCTTGTCTAATTCCCCCTCTCTCTTGTCTAATTCCCCCCTCTCTCTTGTCTAATTCCCTCCTCTCTCTTGTCTAATTCCCCCCCCTCTCTCTCTTGTCTAATTTCCCCCCTCTCTCTTGTCTAATTCGCCCTCTCTCGTGTCTAGTTCCCCCCTCTATCTTTACTAATTCCCCCCTCTCTATCTTGTCATTTTCCAACCTCTCTCTCTTGTCTAATTCCTCCCGTTTCTCTCTTGTCTAATTCCCCCTCTCTCTCTTGTCTAATATCCCCCCCTCTCTTTTGTCTAATTCCCCCTCTCTCTTGTCTTATTCCCCCTCTCTCTTGTCTCCGTCCCTCCTCTCTCTCTATTGTCTACTTCCCCCTATCTCTCTTGTCTAATTCGCCCCCTCTCTCTTGTCTAATTCCCACCTCTCTCTTGTCTACTTCCCCCCTCTCTCTTGTCTAATTCCACCTATCTCTTGCCTAATTTCCCCCTCTCTCTTGTCTTATTCCCCCTCTCTCTTGTCTCCGTCCCTCCTCTCTCTCTCTTGTCTAAATCCCCCTCTCTCTCTTGTCTAATTCCCCCCCTCTCTTTTGCCTAATTCCCCCTCTCTCTTGTCTTATTCCCGCTCTCTCTTGTCTAATTCCCCCCCTCTCTCTCTTGTCTAATTCCCTCCTCTCTCTCTCTTGTCTAATTCCCCCTCTCTCTCTTGTCTAATTCCCCAACTCTCTCTTGTCTAATTCCCCCTCTCTCTTGTCTAATAACCCCCCACTCTCTTTTCTAATTCCCCCTCTCTCCTGTCTAATTCCCACTCTGTCTCTTGTCTAATTCCCCTCTCTCTTGTCTAATTCCCCCTCTTTCTTGTATAATTCGCCCCTCTCTCTCTTGTCTAATTCCCCTCTCTCTTGTCTAATCCCCCCCCCCCCCATCTCTCTTGTCTAATTCCTCCCTCTATCTTGTCTAATTCCCCCCTCTTTCTTTTCTAATTCCCGCGCTCTCTCTTGTCTAATGCTCCCTCTCTCTCTCTTATCTAATTCCCCCTCTCTCTCTTGTCTAATGCTCCCTCTCTCTCTGGTCTAATTCCCCCCTCTATCTTCTCTAATTCCCCCCTCTCTCTCTTGTCTAATTCCCCCCTCTCTCTTGTCTAATTCCCCCCCACTCTCTCTTGTCTAATTCCCCTACTCTCTCTTGTCTAATTCCCCCTCTCTCTCTTGTCTAATTCCCCCCCTCTCTTGTCTAATTCCCCCCTCTCTCTTGTCTAATTCCCCCCCCCTCTCTCTCTTGTCTAATTCCCCCCCTCTCTCTTGTCTAATTCCTCCCTCTCTCTTGTCTAATACCCCCCTCTCTCTTGTCTCATTCCCCCTCTCTCTCTTTTCTAATGCTGCCTCTCTCTCATGTCTAATTCCCCCCTCTCTCTTGCCTAATTCCCCCCTCTCTCTCTTGCTAATTCCCCCCTCTCTCTTGTCGAATTCCCCCCTCTCTCTTGTCTAATTAACCCTCTCTCACTCTTGTCTAATTCCCCCCTCTCTCATGTGTAATTCCCCCTCTTCTCTTGTCAAATTCCCCCCTCTCTCTTGTCTAATTCCCTCTCTCTCTCTTCTCTAATTCCCCCCTCTTCTCTTGTCTAATTCCCACCCTCTCTCTTGTCTGATCGCCCTCTCTCTTGTCTAATTCTCCCTCTCTCTCTTGTCTAATTCCCCCCCGTCTCTCTTGTCTAATTCCCCCTCTCACTTGTCTAATTCCCCCCTCCCTCTCTTGTCTAATACCCTCCTCTCTCTCTCTTGTCTAATTCCCCCACTCTCTCTTGTCTAATTCCCCCTCTCTCTTGTCTAATTCCCCCTCTCTCTTGTATAATTCCACCTCTCTCTCTTGTCGAATTCCCTTCCCCTCTCTCTTGTTTAATATCCCCTCTCTCTTGTTTAATATCCCCTCTCTCTTGTCTAATTCCCCCTCCTCTCTTGTCTAATTCCCCCCTCTCTCTTGTCTAATTCCCCGCTTCTCTCTCTTGTCTAATTCCCCCCCTAACTCTTGTCAAATTCCCCGTCTCTCTTGTCTAATTCCCCCTCTCTCTTGTCTAATTCCCCCCCTCCTCTCTTGTCTAATTCCACCTCTCTCTCTTGTCTAATTCCGCCTCTCTCTCTTGTCGAATTCCCTTCCCCTCTCTCTTGTTTAATATCCCCTCTCTCTTGTTTAATATCCCCTCTCTCTTGTCTAAATCCCCCCCTCTCTCTTGTATAATTCCCTCCTCTCTCTTGTCTAATTCCCCCCCTCTCTCTGTTGTGCAATTCCCCCCTCTCTCTTGTCTAATTCGCCCTCTCTCTTGTCTAGTTCCCCCCCTCTCTCTTGTCAAATTACCCCCCTCTCTCTCTGGTCTAATTCCCCCCTCTATCTTCTCTAATTCCCCCCCTCTCTCTCTTGTCTAATTCCCCCCTCTCTCTTGTCTAATTCCCCCTCTCTCTTGTGTAATTCCCCACTCTCTCTTGTCTAGTTCCCCCCCTCTCTCTTGTCTAATTCCCCCCCTCTCTCTCTTGTCAAATTCCAACCTCTCTCTCTTGTCTAATTCCCCCCGTCTCTCTCTTGTCTAATTCTCCCTCTCTCTCTTGTCTAATTCCTCCCTCTATCTTGTCTAATTCCCCCCCTCTCTCTTTTCTTATTCCCGCACTCTCTCTTGTCTAATGCTCCCTCTCTCTCTTATCTAATTCCCCCTCTCTCTCTTGTCTAATGCTCCCTCTCTCTCTGGTCTAATTCCCCCCTCTATCTTCTCTAATTCCCCCCTCTCTCTCTTGTCTAATTCCCGCCTCTATCTTGTCTAATTCCCCCCACTCTCTCTTGTCTAATTCCCCTACTCTCTCTTGTCTAATTCCCCCCTCTCTCTCTTGTCTAATTCCCCCTCTCTCTTGTCTAATTCCCCCCCTCTCTTTCTTGACTCATTCCCCCCCTCTCTCTTGTCTAATTCCTCCTTCTCTCTTGTTTAATTCCCCCCTCTCTCTTGTCTCATTCCCCCTCTCTCTCTTTTCTAATGCTGCCTCTCTCTCATGTCTAATTCCCCCCCTCTCTCTTGCCTAATTCCCCCCTCTCTCTCTTGCTAATTCCCCCCTCTCTCTTGTCTAATTCCCCCCTCTCTCTTGTCTAATTAACCCTCTCTCACTCTTGTCTAATTCCCCCCTCTCTCTTGTGTAATTCCCCCTCTTCTCTTGTCAAATTCCCCCCCTCTCTCTTGTCTAATTCCCTCTCTCTCTCTTCTCTAATTCCCGCTCTTTCTCTTGTCTAATTACCACCCTCTCTCTTGTCTGATTCCACCTATCTCTTGTCTAATTTCCCCCTCTCTCTTGTCTAATTCGCCCTCTCTCGTGTCTAGTTCCCCCCCTCTCTCTTTACTAATTCCCCCCTCTCTATCTTGTCATTTTCCAACCTCTCTCTCTTGTCTAATTCCTCCCGTTTCTCTCTTGTCTAATTCCCCCTCTCTCTCTTGTCTAATATCCCCCCCTCTCTTTTGTCTAATTCCCCCTCTCTCTTGTCTTATTCCCCCTCTCTCTTGTCTCCGTCCCTCCTCTCTCTCTATTGTCTACTTCCCCCTATCTCTCTTGTCTAATTCGCCCCCTCTCTCTTGTCTAATTCCCACCTCTCTCTTGTCTACTTCCCCCCTCTCTCTTGTCTAATTCCACCTATCTCTTGCCTAATTTCCCCCTCTCTCTTGTCTTATTCCCCCTCTCTCTTGTCTCCGTCCCTCCTCTCTCTCTCTTGTCTAATTCCCCCTCTCTCTCTTGTCTAATTCCCCCCTCTCTTTTGCCTAATTCCCCCTCTCTCTTGTCTTATTCCCGCTCTCTCTTGTCTAATTCCCCCCCTCTCTCTCTTGTCTAATTCCCTCCTCTCTCTCTCTTGTCTAATTCCCCCTCTCTCTCTTGTCTAATTCCCCAACTCTCTCTTGTCTAATTCCCCCTCTCTCTTGTCTAATACCCCCCCACTCTCTTTTCTAATTCCCCCTCTCTCCTGTCTAATTCCCACTCTCTCTCTTGTCTAATTCCCCTCTCTCTTGTCTAATTCCCCCTCTTTCTTGTATAATTCGCCCCTCTCTCTCTTGTCTAATTCCCCTCTCTCTTGTCTAATACCCCCCCCCATCTCTCTTGTCTAATTCCTCCCTCTATCTTGTCTAATTCCCCCCTCTTTCTTTTCTAATTCCCGCGCTCTCTCTTGTCTAATGCTCCCTCTCTCTCTCTTATCTAATTCCCCCTCTCTCTCTTGTCTAATGCTCCCTCTCTCTCTGGTCTAATTCCCCCCTCTATCTTCTCTAATTCCCCCCTCTCTCTCTTGTCTAATTCCCCCCTCTCTCTTGTCTAATTCCCCCCACTCTCTCTTGTCTAATTCCCCTACTCTCTCTTGTCTAATTCCCCCTCTCTCTCTTGTCTAATTCCCCCCCTCTCTTGTCTAATTCCCCCTCTCTCTTGTCTAATTCCCCCCCCCCCTCTCTCTCTTGTCTAATTCCCCCCCTCTCTCTTGTCTAATTCCTCCCTCTCTCTTGTCTAATACCCCCCTCTCTCTTGTCTCATTCCCCCTCTCTCTCTTTTCTAATGCTGCCTCTCTCTCATGTCTAATTCCCCCCCTCTCTCTTGCCTAATTCCCCCCTCTCTCTCTTGCTAATTCCCCCCTCTCTCTTGTCGAATTCCCCCCTCTCTCTTGTCTAATTAACCCTCTCTCACTCTTGTCTAATTCCCCCCTCTCTCATGTGTAATTCCCCCCTCTTCTCTTGTCAAATTCCCCCCTCTCTCTTGTCTAATTCCCTCTCTCTCTCTTCTCTAATTCCCCCTCTTTCTCTTGTATAATTACCACCCTCTCTCTTGTCTGATCGCCCTCTCTCTTGTCTAATTCTCCCTCTCTCTCTTGTCTAATTCCCCCCGTCTCTCTTGTCTAATTCCCCCTCTCACTTGTCTAATTCCCCCCCTCCCTCTCTTGTCTAATACCCTCCTCTCTCTCTCTTGTCTAATTCCCCCACTCTCTCTTGTCTAATTCCCCCTCTCTCTTGTCTAATTCCCCCTCTCTCTTGTATAATTCCACCTCTCTCTCTTGTCGAATTCCCTTCCCCTCTCTCTTGTTTAATATCCCCTCTCTCTTGTTTAATATCCCCTCTCTCTTGTCTAATTCCCCCTCTCTCTTGTCTAATTCCCCCTCTCTCTTGTCTAATTCCCCGCTTCTCTCTCTTGTCTAATTCCCCCCCTAACTCTTGTCAAATTCCCCGTCTCTCTTGTCTAATTCCCCCTCTCTCTTGTCTAATTCCCCCCCTCTCTCTTGTCTAATTCCACCTCTCTCTCTTGTCTAATTCCGCCTCTCTCTCTTGTCGAATTCCCTTCCCCTCTCTCTTGTTTAATATCCCCTCTCTCTTGTTTAATATCCCCTCTCTCTTGTCTAAATCCCCCCTCTCTCTTGTATAATTCCCTCCTCTCTCTTGTCTAATTCCCCCCTCTCTCTGTTGTGCAATTCCCCCCCTCTCTCTTGTCTAATTCGCCCTCTCTCTTGTCTAGTTCCCCCCTCTCTCTTGTCAAATTACCCCCTCTCTCTCTGGTCTAATTCCCCCCTCTATCTTCTCTAATTCCCCCCTCTCTCTCTTGTCTAATTCCCCCCCTCTCTCTTGTCTAATTCCCCCTCTCTCTTGTGTAATTCCCCACTCTCTCTTGTCTAGTTCCCCCCTCTCTCTTGTCTAATTCCCCCCTCTCTCTCTTGTCAAATTCCAACCTCTCTCTCTTGTCTAATTCCCCCCGTCTCTCTCTTGTCTAATTCTCCCTCTCTCTCTTGTCTAATTCCTCCCTCTATCTTGTCTAATTCCCCCCTCTCTCTTTTCTTATTCCCGCACTCTCTCTTGTCTAATGCTCCCTCTCTCTCTTATCTAATTCCCCCTCTCTCTCTTGTCTAATGCTCCCTCTCTCTCTGGTCTAATTCCCCCTCTATCTTCTCTAATTCCCCCCTCTCTCTCTTGTCTAATTCCCGCCTCTCTCTTGTCTAATTCCCCCACTCTCTCTTGTCTAATTCCCCTACTCTCTCTTGTCTAATTCCCCCTCTCTCTCTTGTCTAATTCCCCCCCTCTCTTGTCTAATTCCCCCTCTCTCTTGTCTAATTCCCCCCCTCTCTTTCTTGACTCATTCCCCCCTCTCTCTTGTCTAATTCCTCCCTCTCTCTTGTTTAATTCCCCCCTCTCTCTTGTCTCATTCCCCCTCTCTCTCTTTTCTAATGCTGCCTCTCTCTCATGTCTAATTCCCCCCTCTCTCTTGCCTAATTCCCCCCTCTCTCTCTTGCTAATTCCCCCCTCTCTCTTGTCTAATTCCCCCCCTCTCTCTTGTCTAATTAACCCTCTCTCACTCTTGTCTAATTCCCCCCTCTCTCTTGTGTAATTCCCCCTCTTCTCTTGTCAAATTCCCCCCTCTCTCTTGTCTAATTCCCTCTCTCTCTCTTCTCTAATTCCCGCTCTTTCTCTTGTCTAATTACCACCCTCACTCTTGTCTGATTCCCCCTCTCTCTTGTCTTATTCTCCCCCTCTCTCTTGTCTAATTCCCCCCGTCTCTCGTGTCTAATTCCCCCTCTCACTTGTCTAATTCCCCCCCTCCCTCTCTTGTCTAATACCCTCCTCTCTCTCTCTTGTCTAATTCCCCATCTCTCTCTTGTCTAATACACCCTCTCTCTCTTGTCTATTTCCCTCCTCTCTCTCTCTGTTGTCTAATTCCCCAACTCTCTCTTGTCTAATTCCCTCCTCTCTCTCTTGTCTAATTCCACCACTCTCTCTTGTCTAATTCCCCCTCTCTCTTGTCTTATTCTCCCTCTCTCTTGTCTAATTCCCCTCCTCTCTCTTGTCTAATTCCCCCTCTCTCTCTTGTCTAATTCCCACCCTCTCTCTCTTGTCTAATTCCCCCTCTCTCTTGTCTAATTCCCCCCTCTCTCTTGTCTAATTCCGCCTCTCTCTCTTGTTTAATTCCCCCCTCTCTCTTGTCTAAGTCCCCCTCTCTCTTGTCTAATTCCCCCCCCCTTCTCTTGTCTAATTCCCCCCTCTCTCTTGTCTAATTCCCCCCACTCTCTCTTGTCTAATTCCCTTCCCCTCTCTCTTGTCTAATTCCACCCGTCTCTCTTGTCTAATTCCCCCTCTCTCTTGTGTAATTCCCCCCTCTCTCTTGTCTAGTTCCCCCCTCTCTCTTGTCTAATTCCCCCCTCTCTCTCTTGTCAAATTCCAACCTCTCTCTCTTGTCTAATTCCCCCCGTCTCTCTCTTGTCTAATTCTCCCTCTCTCTCTTGTCTAATTCCCCCACTCTCTCTTGTCTAATTCCCACCCTCTCTCTCTTGTCTAATTCCCACCCTCTCTCTCTTGTCTAATTCCCCCTCTCTCTTGTCTGATTCCCCCCTCTCTCTTGTCTAATTCCGCCTCTCTCTCTTGTCTAATTCCCCCCTCACTCTTGTCTAAGTCCCCCTCTCTCTTGTCTAAATCCCCCCCCCTTCTCTTGTCTAATTCCCCCCTCTTTCTTGTCTAATACCCCCCAGTCTCTCTTGTCTAATTCCCTTCCCCCTCTCTCTTGTCTAATTCTCCCCCTCTCTCTTGTCTAATTCCCCCTTTATCTGGTGTAATTCCCCCCTCTCTCTTGTCTAGTTCCCCCCTCTGTCTTGTCTAATTCTCCCCTCTCTCTCTTGTCAAATTCCAACCTCTCTCTCTTGTCTAATTCCCCCCGTCTCTCTCTTGTCTAATTCTCCCTCTCTCTCTTGTCTAATTCCCCCTCTCTCTCTTGTCCAATTCCCCCCCATCTCTCTTGTCTAATTCCCCCCTCTCTCTTGTCTACGTCCCTCCTCTCTCTCTCTTGTCTAATTCCCCCTCTCTCTCTTGTCTAATTCGCCCCCTCTCTCTTGCCTAATTCCCACCTCTCTCTTGTCTAATTCCCCCCTCTCTCTTGTCTAATTCCCCCCTCTCTCTTGTCTAATTCCCCCCCTCTCTCTCTTGTCTAATTCCCTCCTCTCTCTCTCTTGTCTAATTCCCCCTCTCTCTCTTGTCTAATTCCCCCACTCTCTCTTGTCTAATTCCCCCTCTCTCTTGTCTAATTCCCCCCCTCTCTCTCTTGTCTAATTCCCCCCCTCTCTCTTGTATAATTCCACCTCTCTCTCTTGTCTAATTCCGCCTCTCTCTCTTGTCGAATTCCCTTCCCCTCTCTCTTGTTTAATATCCCCTCTCTCTTGTTTAATATCCCCTCTCTCTTGTCTAATTCCCCCTCTCTCTTGTCTAATTCCCCCTCTCTCTTGTCTAATTCCCCCCTTCTCTCTCTTGTCTAATTCCCCCCCTAACTCTTGTTCAATTCCCCCTCTCTCTTGTCTAATTCCCCCCTCTCTTGTCTAATTCCCCCCTCTCTCTCGTCCAATTCCACCTCTCTCTCTTGTCTAATTCCGCTTCTCTCTCTTGTCGAATTCCCTTCCCCTCTCTCTTGTTTAATATCCCCTCTCTCTTGTTTAATATCCCCTCTCTCTTGTCTAATTCCCCCCTCTCTCTTGTCTAATTCCCTCCTCTCTCTTGTCTAATTCCCCATTCTCTCTGTTGTCCAATTCCCCCCTCTCTCTTGTCTAATTCGCCCTCTCTCTTGTCTAGATCCCCCCTCTCTCTTGTCTAATTACCCCCTCTCTCTCTTGTCAAATTACCCCCTCTCTCTCTTGTCTAATTCCTCTATCTCTTGTCTAATTACCCTCCCCCATCTCTCTTGTCTAATTCCCCCCTCTCTCTTGTCTAATTCCCCCACTCTCTCTTCTCTTATCCTCCCTCTCTCTCTTATCTAATTCCCCCTCTCTCTCTTGTCTAATGCTCCCTCTATCTCTGGTCTAATTCCCCCCTTTATCTTCTCCAATTCCCCCCTCTCTCTCTTGTCTAATTCCCCCCTCTCTCGTGTCTAATTCCCCTCTCTCTCTCATGTCTAATTCCCCTCCTCTCTCTTGTCTAATTCCCCCTCTCTCTCTTGTCTAATTCCCCCTCTCTCTCTTGTCTAATGCTCCCTCTCTCTCTTGTCTAATTCCCCCCTCTCTCTTGTCTAATTCCCCCCTCTCTCTCTTGTCTAATTCCCCCTCTCTCTTTGGTCTAATTCCCCCTCTCTCTCTTGTCTAATTCCCCCCCTCTCTCTCTTCTCTAATTCCCCCTCTCTGTTGTCTAATTCCCCCCTCCATCGTGTCTAATTCCCCCCCTCTCTCTTGTCTAATTCCCCCACTCTCTCACTTGTCTAATTCCCTCCTCTCTCTCTCTTGTCTAATTCCCCCTCTCTCTCTTGACTAATTCCCACCCTCTATCTTGTCTGATTCCCCCTCTCTCTCTCTTGTCTAATTCCCCCTCTCTCTTTTGTCTAATTCCCGCACTCTCTGTTGTCTAATTCCCCCTCTCTCTTGTCTTATTCCCCCTCTCTCTTGTCTAATTCCCCCCCTTTCTCTTGTCTAATTCCCCCTCTATCTCTTGTCTAATTCCGCCTCTCTCTCTTGTCTAATTCCCTTCCCCTCTCTCTTGTCTAATATCCCCTCTCTCTTGTCTAATTCCCCCTCTCTCTTGTCTAATTCCCCCCTCTCTCTTGTCTAATTCCCCCCTCTCTCTTATCTAATTCCCAGCCTCTCTCTTGTCTAATTCCCCCTCTCTCTTGTCTAATTCCCCCCTCTCTCTTGTCTAATTCCGCCTCTCTCTCTTGTCTAATTCCCCCCTCTCTCTTGCCTAATTCCCCCTCTCTCTTGTCTAATTGCCCCCCCCTCTTGTCTAATTCGCCCCTCTCTCTTGTCTAATTCCCCCCACTCTCTCTTGTCTAATTCCCTTCCCCTCTCTCTTGTCTAATTCCCCCCCTCTCTCTTGTCTAATTCCCCCTCTCTCTTGTCTAATTCCCCCCTCTCTCTTGCCTAATTCCCTCCTCTCTCTTGTCTAATTCCCCCCCTCTCTCTCTTGTCTAATTTCCCCCTCTCTCTTGTCTAATTCGCCCTCTCTCGTGTCTAGTTCCCCCCTCTCTCTTTACTAATTCCCCCCTCTCTATCTTGTCATTTTCCAACCTCTCTCTCTTGTCTAATTCCTCCCATTTCTCTCTTGTCTAATTCCCCCTCTCTCTCTTGTCTAATATCCCCCCCTTCTTTTGTCTAATCCCCCCTCTCTCTTGTCTTATTCCCCCTCTCTCTTGTCTCCGTCCCTCCTCTCTCTCTATTGTCTAATTCCCCCTATCTCACTTGTCTAATTCGCCCCCTCTCTCTTGTCTAATTCCCACCTCTCTCTTGTCTACTTCCCCCCTCTCTCTTGTCTAATTCCACCTATCTCTTGCCTAATTCCCCCCTCTCTCTTGTCTAATTCCGCCCACTCTCTCTTGTCTAATTCCCCTACTCTCTCTTGTCTAATTCCCCCTCTCTCTCTTGTCTAATTCCCCCCCTCTCTTGTCTAATTCCCCCTCTCTCTTGTCTAATTCCCCCACCTCTCTCTCTTGTCTAATTCCCCCCTCTCTCTTGTCTAATTCCTCCCTCTCTCTTGTCTAATACCCCCCTCTCTCTTGTCTCATTCCCGCTCTCTCTCTTTTCTAATGCTGCCTCTCTCTCATGTCTAATTCCCCCCTCTCTCTTGCCTAATTCCCCCCTCTCTCTCTTGCTAATTCCCCCCTCTCTCTTGTCGAATTCCCCCCTCTCTCTTGTCTAATTAACCCTCTCTCACTCTTGTCTAATTCCCCCCTCTCTCATGTGTAATTCCCCCTCTTCTCTTGTCAAATTCCCCCCTCTCTCTTGTCTAATTCCCCCTCTCTCTCTTCTCTAATTCCCCCTCTTTCTCTTGTCTAATTCCCACCCTCTCTCTTGTCTGATCCCCCTCTCTCTTGTCTAATTCTCCCTCTCTCTCTTGTCTAATTCCCCCCGTCTCTCTTGTCTAATTCCCCCTCTCACTTGTCTAATTCCCCCCCTCCCTCTCTTGTCTAATACCCTCCTCTCTCTCTCTTGTCTAATTCCCCCACTCTCTCTTGTCTAATTCCCCCTCTCTCTTGTCTAATTCCCCCTCTCTCTTGTATAATTCCACCTATCTCTCTTGTCGAATTCCCTTCCGCTCTCTCTTGTTTAATATCCCCTCTCTCTTGTTTAATATCCCCTCTCTCTTGTCTAATTCCCCCTCTCTCTTGTCTAATTCCCCCTCTCTCTTGTCTAATTCCCCCCTTCTCTCTCTTGTCTGATTCCCCCCCTAACTCTTGTCTAATTCCCCCTCTCTCTTGTCTAATTCCCCCTCTCTCGTCTAATTCCCTCCCTCTCTCTTGTCTAATTCCACCTCTCTCTCTTGTCTAATTCCGCTTCTCTCTCTTGTCGAATTCCCTTCCCCTCTCTCTTGTTTAATATCCCCTCTCTCTTGTTTAATATCCCCTCTCTCTTGTCTAAATCCCCCCTCTCTCTTGTCTAATTCCCCCCTCTCTCTTGTCTAATTCGCCCTCTCTCTTGTCTAGTTCCCCCCTCTCTCTTGTCAAATTACCCCCTCTCTCTCTTGTCTAATTCCTCTCTCTCTTGTCTAATAACCCACCCCCATCTCTCTTGTCTAATTGCTCCCTCTATCTTGTCTAATTCCCCCCTCTCTCTTGTCGAATTCCCCCACACTCTGTTGTCTTATACTCCCTCTCTCTCTTATCTAATTCCCCCTCTCTCTCTTGTCTAATGCTCCCTCTATCTCTGGTCTAATTCCCCCCTTTATCTTCTCCAATTCCCCCCTCTCTCTCTTGTCTAATTCCCCCCTCTCTCGTGTCTAATTCCCCTCTCTCTCTCTTGTCTAATTCCCCTCCTCTCTCTTGTCTAATTCCCCCTCTCTCTCTTGTCTAATTCCCCCTCTCTCTCTTGTCTAATGCTCCCTCTCTCTCTTGTCTAATTCCCCCTACACTCTCTTGTCTAATTCCCCCCTCTCTATTGTCTAATTCCCCCGTCTCTCTCTTGTCTAATTCCCCCCTCTCTCTTGTCCAATTCCCCCGTCTCTCTCTTGTCTAATTCCCCTTTCTCTCTTGTCTAATTCCCCCAACTCTCTTGTCTAATTCCCCCTCTCTCTCTTGTCTAATTCCCCCCCTCTCTCTTGTCTAATTCCCCCCTCTCTCTTGTCTAATTTAGACTGTCTCTTGTCTAATTCCACCCCCCTCTCTCTTGTCTAATACCCCCCCACTCTCTTTTCTAATTCCCCCTCTCTCCTGTCTAATTCCCACTCACTCTCTTGTTTAATTCCCCTCTCTCTTGCCTAATTCCCCCTCTTTCTTGTATAATTCCCCCCTCTCTCTCTTGTCTAATTCCCCTCTCTCTTGTCTAATTCCCCCCCCATCTCTCTTGTCTAATTCCTCCCTCTATCTTGTCTAATTCCCCCCTCTTTCTTTTCTAATTCCCGCACTCTCTCTTGTCTAATGCTCCCTCTCTCTCTCTTGTCTAATTCCCTCCTCTCTCTCTCTTGTCTAATTCCCCCTCTCTCTCTTGTCTAATTCCCCAACTCTCTCTTGTCTAATTACCCCTCTCTCTTGTCTAATACCCCCCCACTCTCTTTTCTAATTCCCCCTCTCTCCTGTCTAATTCCCACTCTCTCTCTTGTCTAATTCCCCTCTCTCTTGTCTAATTCCCCCTCTTTCTTGTATAATTCGCCCCTCTCTCTCTTGTCTAATTCCCCTCTCTCTTGTCTAATTCCCCCCCCCCCCCCCATCTCTCTTGTCTAATTCCTCCCTCTATCTTGTCTAATTCCCCCCTCTTTCTTTTCTAATTCCCGCACTCTCTCTTGTCTAATGCTCCCTCTCTCTCTCTTATCTAATTCCCCCTCTCTCTCTTGTCTAATGCTCCCTCTCTCTCTGGTCTAATTCCCCCCTCTATCTTCTCTAATTCCCCCCTCTCTCTCTTGTCTAATTCCCCCCTCTCTCTTGTCTAATTCCCCCCACTCTCTCTTGTCTAATTCCCCTACTCTCTCTTGTCTAATTCCCCCTCTCTCTCTTGTCTAATTCCCCCCCTCTCTTGTCTAATTCCCCCTCTCTCTTGTCTAATTCCCCCACCTCTCTCTCTTGTCTAATTCCCCCCTCTCTCTTGTCTAATTCCTCCCTCTCTCTTGTCTAATACCCCCCTCTCTCTTGTCTCATTCCCGCTCTCTCTCTTTTCTAATGCTGCCTCTCTCTCATGTCTAATTCCCCCCTCTCTCTTGCCTAATTCCCCCCTCTCTCTCTTGCTAATTCCCCCCTCTCTCTTGTCGAATTCCCCCCTCTCTCTTGTCTAATTAACCCTCTCTCACTCTTGTCTAATTCCCCCCTCTCTCATGTGTAATTCCCCCTCTTCTCTTGTCAAATTCCCCCCTCTCTCTTGTCTAATTCCCCCTCTCTCTCTTCTCTAATTCCCCCTCTTTCTCTTGTCTAATTCCCACCCTCTCTCTTGTCTGATCCCCCTCTCTCTTGTCTAATTCTCCCTCTCTCTCTTGTCTAATTCCCCCCGTCTCTCTTGTCTAATTCCCCCTCTCACTTGTCTAATTCCCCCCCTCCCTCTCTTGTCTAATACCCTCCTCTCTCTCTCTTGTCTAATTCCCCCACTCTCTCTTGTCTAATTCCCCCTCTCTCTTGTCTAATTCCCCCTCTCTCTTGTATAATTCCACCTCTCTCTCTTGTCGAATTCCCTTCCGCTCTCTCTTGTTTAATATCCCCTCTCTCTTGTTTAATATCCCCTCTCTCTTGTCTAATTCCCCCTCTCTCTTGTCTAATTCCCCCTCTCTCTTGTCTAATTCCCCCCTTCTCTCTCTTGTCTGATTCCCCCCCTAACTCTTGTCTAATTCCCCCTCTCTCTTGTCTAATTCCCCCTCTCTCGTCTAATTCCCTCCCTCTCTCTTGTCTAATTGAACCTCTCTCTCTTGTCTAATTCCGCTTCTCTCTCTTGTCGAATTCCCTTCCCCTCTCTCTTGTTTAATATCCCCTCTCTCTTGTTTAATATCCCCTCTCTCTTGTCTAAATCCCCCCTCTCTCTTGTCTAATTCCCCCCTCTCTCTTGTCTAATTCGCCCTCTCTCTTGTCTAGTTCCCCCCTCTCTCTTGTCAAATTACCCCCTCTCTCTCTTGTCTAATTCCTCTCTCTCTTGTCTAATAACCCACCCCCATCTCTCTTGTCTAATTGCTCCCTCTATCTTGTCTAATTCCCCCCTCTCTCTTGTCGAATTCCCCCACTCTCTGTTGTCTTATCCTCCCTCTCTCTCTTATCTAATTCCCCCTCTCTCTCTTGTCTAATGCTCCCTCTATCTCTGGTCTAATTCCCCCCTTTATCTTCTCCAATTCCCCCCTCTCTCTCTTGTCTAATTCCCCGCTCTCTCGTGTCTAATTCCCCTCTCTCTCTCTTGTCTAATTCCCCTCCTCTCTCTTGTCTAATTCCCCCTCTCTCTCTTGTCTAATTCCCCCTCTCTCTCTTGTCTAATGCTCCCTCTCTCTCTTGTCTAATTCCCCCCACACTCTCTTGTCTAATTCCCCCCTCTCTCTTGTCTAATTCCCCCGTCTCTCTCTTGTCTAATTCCCCCCTCTCTCTTGTCCAATTCCCCCGTCTCTCTCTTGTCTAATTCCCCTTTCTCTCTTGTCTAATTCCCCCAACTCTCTTGTCTAATTCCCCCTCTCTCTCTTGTCTAATTCCCCCCCTCTCTCTTGTCTAATTCCCCCCTCTCTCTTGTCTAATTTAGACTGTCTCTTGTCTAATTCCACCCCCCTCTCTCTTGTCTAATACCCCCCCACTCTCTTTTCTAATTCCCCCTCTCTCCTGTCTAATTCCCACTCACTCTCTTGTCTAATTCCCCTCTCTCTTGTCTAATTCCCCCTCTTTCTTGTATAATTCCCCCCTCTCTCTCTTGTCTAATTCCCCTCTCTCTTGTCTAATTCCCCCCCCATCTCTCTTGTCTAATTCCTCCCTCTATCTTGTCTAATTCCCCCCTCTTTCTTTTCTAATTCCCGCACTCTCTCTTGTCTAATGCTCCCTCTCTCTCTTATCTAATTCCCCCTCTCTCTCTTGTCTAATGCTCCCTCTCTCTCTGGTCTAATTCCCCCCTCTATCTTCTCTAATTCCCCCCTCTCTCTCTTGTCTAATTCCCCCCTCTCTCTTGTCTAATTCCCCCCACTCTCTCTTGTCTAATTCCCCTACTCTCTCTTGTCTAATTCCCCCTCTCTCTCTTGTCTAATTCCCCCCCTCTCTTGTCTAATTCCCCCTCTCTCTTGTCTAATTCCCCCCCTCTCTCTCTTGTCTAATTCCCCCCTCTCTCTTGTCTAATTCCTCCCTCTCTCTTGTCTAATTCCCCCCCTCTCTCTTGTCTCATTCCCCCTCTCTCTCTTTTCTAATGCTGCCTCTCTCTCATGTCTAATTCCCCCCTCTCTCTTGCCTAATTCCCCCCTCTCTCTCTTGCTAATTCCCCCCTCTCTCTTGTCGAATTCCCCCCTCTCTCTTGTCTAATTAACCCTCTCTCACTCTTGTCTAATTCCCCCCTCTCTCATGTGTAATTCCCCTGCTTCTCTTGTCAAATTCCCCCCTCTCTCTCGTCTAATTCCCCCTCTCTCTCTTCTCTAATTCCCCCTCTCTCTCTTGTCTAATTCCCCCCGTCTCTCTTGTCTAATTCCCCCTCTCACTTGTCTAATTCCCCCCCTCCCTCTCTTGTCTAATACCCTCCTCTCTCTCTCTTGTCTAATTCCCCCTCTCTCTCTTGTCTAATACACCCTCTCTCTCTTGTCTAATTCCCTCCTCTCTCTCTCTGTTGTCTAATTCCCCATCTCTCTCTTGTCTAATTCCCTCCTCTCTCTCTTGTCTAATTCCACCACTCTCTCTTGTCTAATTCCCCCTCTCTCTTGTCTAATTCTCCCTCTCTCTCTTGTCTAATTCCCCCCCTCTCTCTTGTCTAATTCCCCCTCTCTCTCTTGTCTAATTCCCACCCTCTCTCTCTTGTCTAATTCCCCCTCTCTCTTGTCTGATTCCCCCCTCTCTCTTGTCTAATTCCGCCTCTCTCTCTTGTCAAATTCCCCCCTCATTCTTGTCTAAGTCCCCCTCTCTCTTGTCTAATTCCCCCCCCCTTCTCTTGTCTAATTCCCCCTCTCTCTTGTCTAATTCCCCACACTCTCTCTTGTCTAATTCCCTTTCCCTCTCTCTTGTCTAATTCCCCCCTCTCTCTTGTCTAATTCCCCCTCTCTCTTGTGTAATTCCCCCCTCTCTCTTGTCTAGTTCCCCCCTCTCTCTTGTCTAATTCCCCCCTCTCTCTCTTGTCAAATTCCAACCTCTCTCTCTTGTCTAATTCCCCCCGTCTCTCTCTTGTCTAATTCTCCCTCTCTCTCTTGTCTAATTCCTCCTCTTTCTCTTGTCCAATTCCCCCCCATCTCTCTTGTCTAATTCCCTCCTCTCTCTTGTCTACGTCCCTCCTCTCTGTCTCTTGTCTCATTCCCCCTCTCCCTCTTGTCTAATTCGCCCCCTCTCTCTTGTCTAATTCCCTCCTCTCTCTTGTCTAATTCCCCCCTCTCTCTTGTCTAATTCCCCCTCTCTCTTGTCTAATTTCCCCCTCTCTCTTGTCTAATTCCCCCCTCTCTCTTGTCTAATTCCCCCCTCTCTCTCTTGTCTAATTCCCTCCTCTCTCTCTCTTGTCTAATTCCCCCTCTCTCTCTTGTCTAATTCCCCCACTCTCTCTTGTCTAATTCCCCCTCTCTCTTGTCTAATTCCCCCTCTCTCTTGTCTAATTCCCCCCCCTCTCTTGTATAATTCCACCTCTCTCTCTCGTCTAATTCCGCCTCTCTCTCTTGTCGAATTCCCTTCCCCTCTCTCTTGTTTAATATCCCCTCTCTCTTGTTTAATATCCCCTCTCTCTTGTCTAATTCCCCCTCTCTCTTGTCTAATTCCCCCTCTCTCTTGTCTAATTCCCCCCTTCTCTCTCTTGTCTAATTCCCCCCCTAACACTTGTCTAATTCCCCCTCTCTCTTGTCTAATTCCCCCTCTCTCTTGTCTAATTCCCCCCCTCTCTCTTGTCTAATTCCACCTCTCTCTCTTGTCTAATTCCGCCTCTCTCTCTTGTCGAATTCCCTTCCCCTCTCTCTTGTTTAATATCCCCTCTCTCTTGTTTAATATCCCCTCTCTATTGTCTAAATCCCCCCTCTCTCTTGTCTAATTCCCTCCCTCCCTCCCTTGTCTAATACCCTCCTCTCTCTCTCTTGTCTAATTCCCCCACTCTCTCTTGTCTAATTCCCCCTCTCTCTTGTCTAATTCCCCCTCTCTCTTGTATAATTCCACCTATCTCTCTTGTCGAATTCCCTTCCGCTCTCTCTTGTTTAATATCCCCTCTCTCTTGTTTAATATCCCCTCTCTCTTGTCTAATTCCCCCTCTCTCTTGTCTAATTCCCCCTCTCTCTTGTCTAATTCCCCCCTTCTCTCTCTTGTCTGATTCCCCCCCTAACTCTTGTCTAATTCCCCCTCTCTCTTGTCTAATTCCCCCTCTCTCGTCTAATTCCCTCCCTCTCTCTTGTCTAATTCCACCTCTCTCTCTTGTCTAATTCCGCTTCTCTCTCTTGTCGAATTCCCTTCCCCTCTCTCTTGTTTAATATCCCCTCTCTCTTGTTTAATATCCCCTCTCTCTTGTCTAAATCCCCCCTCTCTCTTGTCTAATTCCCCCCTCTCTCTTGTCTAATTCGCCCTCTCTCTTGTCTAGTTCCCCCCTCTCTCTTGTCAAATTACCCCCTCTCTCTCTTGTCTAATTCCTCTCTCTCTTGTCTAATAACCCACCCCCATCTCTCTTGTCTAATTGCTCCCTCTATCTTGTCTAATTCCCCCCTCTCTCTTGTCGAATTCCCCCACTCTCTGTTGTCTTATCCTCCCTCTCTCTCTTATCTAATTCCCCCTCTCTCTCTTGTCTAATGCTCCCTCTATCTCTGGTCTAATTCCCCCCTTTATCTTCTCCAATTCCCCCCTCTCTCTCTTGTCTAATTCCCCCCTCTCTCGTGTCTAATTCCCCTCTCTCTCTCTTGTCTAATTCCCCTCCTCTCTCTTGTCTAATTCCCCCTCTCTCTCTTGTCTAATTCCCCCTCTCTCTCTTGTCTAATGCTCCCTCTCTCTCTTGTCTAATTCCCCCTACACTCTCTTGTCTAATTCCCCCCTCTCTATTGTCTAATTCCCCCGTCTCTCTCTTGTCTAATTCCCCCCTCTCTCTTGTCCAATTCCCCCGTCTCTCTCTTGTCTAATTCCCCTTTCTCTCTTGTCTAATTCCCCCAACTCTCTTGTCTAATTCCCCCTCTCTCTCTTGTCTAATTCCCCCCCTCTCTCTTGTCTAATTCCCCCCTCTCTCTTGTCAAATTTAGACTGTCTCTTGTCTAATTCCACCCCCCTCTCTCTTGTCTAATACCCCCCCACTCTCTTTTCTAATTCCCCCTCTCTCCTGTCTAATTCCCACTCACTCTCTTGTCTAATTCCCCTCTCTCTTGCCTAATTCCCCCTCTTTCTTGTATAATTCCCCCCTCTCTCTCTTGTCTAATTCCCCTCTCTCTTGTCTAATTCCCCCCCCCATCTCTCTTGTCTAATTCCTCCCTCTATCTTGTCTAATTCCCCCCTCTTTCTTTTCTAATTCCCGCACTCTCTCTTGTCTAATGCTCCCTCTCTCTCTCTTGTCTAATTCCCTCCTCTCTCTCTCTTGTCTAATTCCCCCTCTCTCTCTTGTCTAATTCCCCAACTCTCTCTTGTCTAATTACCCCTCTCTCTTGTCTAATACCCCCCCACTCTCTTTTCTAATTCCCCCTCTCTCCTGTCTAATTCCCACTCTCTCTCTTGTCTAATTCCCCTCTCTCTTGTCTAATTCCCCCTCTTTCTTGTATAATTCGCCCCTCTCTCTCTTGTCTAATTCCCCTCTCTCTTGTCTAATTCCCCCCCCCCCCCCCATCTCTCTTGTCTAATTCCTCCCTCTATCTTGTCTAATTCCCCCCTCTTTCTTTTCTAATTCCCGCACTCTCTCTTGTCTAATGCTCCCTCTCTCTCTCTTATCTAATTCCCCCTCTCTCTCTTGTCTAATGCTCCCTCTCTCTCTGGTCTAATTCCCCCCTCTATCTTCTCTAATTCCCCCCTCTCTCTCTTGTCTAATTCCCCCCTCTCTCTTGTCTAATTCCCCCCACTCTCTCTTGTCTAATTCCCCTACTCTCTCTTGTCTAATTCCCCCTCTCTCTCTTGTCTAATTCCCCCCCTCTCTTGTCTAATTCCCCCTCTCTCTTGTCTAATTCCCCCACCTCTCTCTCTTGTCTAATTCCCCCCTCTCTCTTGTCTAATTCCTCCCTCTCTCTTGTCTAATACCCCCCCTCTCTCTTGTCTCATTCCCGCTCTCTCTCTTTTCTAATGCTGCCTCTCTCTCATGTCTAATTCCCCCCTCTCTCTTGCCTAATTCCCCCCTCTCTCTCTTGCTAATTCCCCCCTCTCTCTTGTCGAATTCCCCCCTCTCTCTTGTCTAATTAACCCTCTCTCACTCTTGTCTAATTCCCCCCTCTCTCATGTGTAATTCCCCCTCTTCTCTTGTCAAATTCCCCCCTCTCTCTTGTCTAATTCCCCCTCTCTCTCTTCTCTAATTCCCCCTCTTTCTCTTGTCTAATTCCCACCCTCTCTCTTGTCTGATCCCCCTCTCTCTTGTCTAATTCTCCCTCTCTCTCTTGTCTAATTCCCCCCGTCTCTCTTGTCTAATTCCCCCTCTCACTTGTCTAATTCCCCCCCTCCCTCTCTTGTCTAATACCCTCCTCTCTCTCTCTTGTCTAATTCCCCCCACTCTCTCTTGTCTAATTCCCCCTCTCTCTTGTCTAATTCCCCCTCTCTCTTGTATAATTCCACCTCTCTCTCTTGTCGAATTCCCTTCCGCTCTCTCTTGTTTAATATCCCCTCTCTCTTGTTTAATATCCCCTCTCTCTTGTCTAATTCCCCCTCTCTCTTGTCTAATTCCCCCTCTCTCTTGTCTAATTCCCCCCTTCTCTCTCTTGTCTGATTCCCCCCCTAACTCTTGTCTAATTCCCCCTCTCTCTTGTCTAATTCCCCCTCTCTCGTCTAATTCCCTCCCTCTCTCTTGTCTAATTGAACCTCTCTCTCTTGTCTAATTCCGCTTCTCTCTCTTGTCGAATTCCCTTCCCCTCTCTCTTGTTTAATATCCCCTCTCTCTTGTTTAATATCCCCTCTCTCTTGTCTAAATCCCCCCTCTCTCTTGTCTAATTCCCCCCTCTCTCTTGTCTAATTCGCCCTCTCTCTTGTCTAGTTCCCCCCTCTCTCTTGTCAAATTACCCCCTCTCTCTCTTGTCTAATTCCTCTCTCTCTTGTCTAATAACCCACCCCCATCTCTCTTGTCTAATTGCTCCCTCTATCTTGTCTAATTCCCCCCTCTCTCTTGTCGAATTCCCCCACTCTCTGTTGTCTTATCCTCCCTCTCTCTCTTATCTAATTCCCCCTCTCTCTCTTGTCTAATGCTCCCTCTATCTCTGGTCTAATTCCCCCCTTTATCTTCTCCAATTCCCCCCTCTCTCTCTTGTCTAATTCCCCGCTCTCTCGTGTCTAATTCCCCTCTCTCTCTCTTGTCTAATTCCCCTCCTCTCTCTTGTCTAATTCCCCCTCTCTCTCTTGTCTAATTCCCCCTCTCTCTCTTGTCTAATGCTCCCTCTCTCTCTTGTCTAATTCCCCCCACACTCTCTTGTCTAATTCCCCCCTCTCTCTTGTCTAATTCCCCCGTCTCTCTCTTGTCTAATTCCCCCCTCTCTCTTGTCCAATTCCCCCGTCTCTCTCTTGTCTAATTCCCCTTTCTCTCTTGTCTAATTCCCCCAACTCTCTTGTCTAATTCCCCCTCTCTCTCTTGTCTAATTCCCCCCCTCTCTCTTGTCTAATTCCCCCCTCTCTCTTGTCTAATTTAGACTGTCTCTTGTCTAATTCCACCCCCCTCTCTCTTGTCTAATACCCCCCCACTCTCTTTTCTAATTCCCCCTCTCTCCTGTCTAATTCCCACTCACTCTCTTGTCTAATTCCCCTCTCTCTTGTCTAATTCCCCCTCTTTCTTGTATAATTCCCCCCTCTCTCTCTTGTCTAATTCCCCTCTCTCTTGTCTAATTCCCCCCCCCATCTCTCTTGTCTAATTCCTCCCTCTATCTTGTCTAATTCCCCCCTCTTTCTTTTCTAATTCCCGCACTCTCTCTTGTCTAATGCTCCCTCTCTCTCTTATCTAATTCCCCCTCTCTCTCTTGTCTAATGCTCCCTCTCTCTCTGGTCTAATTCCCCCCTCTATCTTCTCTAATTCCCCCCTCTCTCTCTTGTCTAATTCCCCCCTCTCTCTTGTCTAATTCCCCCCACTCTCTCTTGTCTAATTCCCCTACTCTCTCTTGTCTAATTCCCCCTCTCTCTCTTGTCTAATTCCCCCCCTCTCTTGTCTAATTCCCCCTCTCTCTTGTCTAATTCCCCCCCTCTCTCTCTTGTCTAATTCCCCCCTCTCTCTTGTCTAATTCCTCCCTCTCTCTTGTCTAATTCCCCCCTCTCTCTTGTCTCATTCCCCCTCTCTCTCTTTTCTAATGCTGCCTCTCTCTCATGTCTAATTCCCCCCTCTCTCTTGCCTAATTCCCCCCTCTCTCTCTTGCTAATTCCCCCCTCTCTCTTGTCGAATTCCCCCCTCTCTCTTGTCTAATTAACCCTCTCTCACTCTTGTCTAATTCCCCCCTCTCTCATGTGTAATTCCCCTGCTTCTCTTGTCAAATTCCCCCCTCTCTCTCGTCTAATTCCCCCTCTCTCTCTTCTCTAATTCCCCCTCTCTCTCTTGTCTAATTCCCCCCGTCTCTCTTGTCTAATTCCCCCTCTCACTTGTCTAATTCCCCCCCTCCCTCTCTTGTCTAATACCCTCCTCTCTCTCTCTTGTCTAATTCCCCCTCTCTCTCTTGTCTAATACACCCTCTCTCTCTTGTCTAATTCCCTCCTCTCTCTCTCTGTTGTCTAATTCCCCATCTCTCTCTTGTCTAATTCCCTCCTCTCTCTCTTGTCTAATTCCACCACTCTCTCTTGTCTAATTCCCCCTCTCTCTTGTCTAATTCTCCCTCTCTCTCTTGTCTAATTCCCCCCCTCTCTCTTGTCTAATTCCCCCTCTCTCTCTTGTCTAATTCCCACCCTCTCTCTCTTGTCTAATTCCCCCTCTCTCTTGTCTGATTCCCCCCTCTCTCTTGTCTAATTCCGCCTCTCTCTCTTGTCAAATTCCCCCCTCATTCTTGTCTAAGTCCCCCTCTCTCTTGTCTAATTCCCCCCCCCTTCTCTTGTCTAATTCCCCCTCTCTCTTGTCTAATTCCCCACACTCTCTCTTGTCTAATTCCCTTTCCCTCTCTCTTGTCTAATTCCCCCCCTCTCTCTTGTCTAATTCCCCCTCTCTCTTGTGTAATTCCCCCCCTCTCTCTTGTCTAGTTCCCCCCTCTCTCTTGTCTAATTCCCCCCTCTCTCTCTTGTCAAATTCCAACCTCTCTCTCTTGTCTAATTCCCCCCGTCTCTCTCTTGTCTAATTCTCCCTCTCTCTCTTGTCTAATTCCTCCTCTTTCTCTTGTCCAATTCCCCCCCATCTCTCTTGTCTAATTCCCTCCTCTCTCTTGTCTACGTCCCTCCTCTCTGTCTCTTGTCTCATTCCCCCTCTCCCTCTTGTCTAATTCGCCCCCTCTCTCTTGTCTAATTCCCTCCTCTCTCTTGTCTAATTCCCCCCTCTCTCTTGTCTAATTCCCCCTCTCTCTTGTCTAATTTCCCCCTCTCTCTTGTCTAATTCCCCCCTCTCTCTTGTCTAATTCCCCCCTCTCTCTCTTGTCTAATTCCCTCCTCTCTCTCTCTTGTCTAATTCCCCCTCTCTCTCTTGTCTAATTCCCCCACTCTCTCTTGTCTAATTCCCCCTCTCTCTTGTCTAATTCCCCCTCTCTCTTGTCTAATTCCCCCCCCCTCTCTTGTATAATTCCACCTCTCTCTCTCGTCTAATTCCGCCTCTCTCTCTTGTCGAATTCCCTTCCCCTCTCTCTTGTTTAATATCCCCTCTCTCTTGTTTAATATCCCCTCTCTCTTGTCTAATTCCCCCTCTCTCTTGTCTAATTCCCCCTCTCTCTTGTCTAATTCCCCCCTTCTCTCTCTTGTCTAATTCCCCCCCCTAACACTTGTCTAATTCCCCCTCTCTCTTGTCTAATTCCCCCTCTCTCTTGTCTAATTCCCCCCCTCTCTCTTGTCTAATTCCACCTCTCTCTCTTGTCTAATTCCGCCTCTCTCTCTTGTCGAATTCCCTTCCCCTCTCTCTTGTTTAATATCCCCTCTCTCTTGTTTAATATCCCCTCTCTATTGTCTAAATCCCCCCTCTCTCTTGTCTAATTCCCTCCTCTCTCTTGTCTAATTCCCCCCTCTCTCTGTTGTGCAATTCCCCCCCCTCTCTTGTCTAATTCGCCCTCTCTCCTGTCTAGTTCCCCCCTCTCTCTTGTCAAATTACCCCCTCTCTCTCTTGTCTAATTACTCTCTCTCTTGTCTAATAACCCTCCCCCATCTCTCTTGTCTTATTGCTCCCTGTATCTTGTCTAATTCCCCCCTCTCTCTTGTCCTATTCCCCCACTCTCTCTTGTCTTATCCTCCCTCTCTCTCTTATCTAATTCCCCCTCTCTCTTGTTTAATTCCCACCCTCTCTCTTGTCTAATTCCCCCTCTCTCTCTTGTCTCATTCCCCCTCTCTCTCTTGTCTAATTCGCCCCCTCTCTCTTGTCTAATTCCCACCTCTCTCTTGTCTAATTCCCCCCTCTCTCTTGTCTAATTCCCCCTCTCTCTTGTCTAATTTCCCCCTCTCTCTTGTCTAATTCCCCCCTCTCTCTTGTCTAATTCCCCCCTCTCTCTCTTGTCTAATTCCCTCCTCTCTCTCTCTTGTCTAATTCCCCCTCTCTCTCTTGTCTAATTCCCCCACTCTCTCTTGTCTAATTCCCCCACTCTCTTGTCTAATTCCCCCTCTCTCTTGTCTAATTTCCCCCCTCTCTCTTGTATAATTCCACCTCTCTCTCTTGTCTAATTCCGCCTCTCTCTCTTGTCGAATTCCCTTCCCCTCTCTCTTGTTTAATATCCCCTCTCTCTTGTTTAATATCCCCTCTCTATTGTCTAAATCCCCCCTCTCTCTTGTCTAATTCCCTCCTCTCTCTTGTCTAATTCCCCCCTCTCTCTGTTGTGCAATTCCCCCCTCTCTCTTGTCAAATTACCCCCTCTCTCTCTTGTCTAATTACTCTCTCTCTTGCCTAATAACCCTCCCCCATCTCTCTTGTCTAATTGCTCCCTGTATCTTGTCTAATTCCCCCCTCTCTCTTGTCCTATTCCCCCACTCTCTCTTGTCTTATCCTCCCTCTCTCTCTTATCTAATTCCCCCTCTCTCTCTTGTCTAATGCTCCCTCTATCTCTGGTCTAATTCCCCCCTTTATCTTCTCCAATTCCCCTCTCTCTCTCTTGTCTAATTCCCCTCCTCTCTCTTGTCTAATTACCCCTCTCTCTCTTCTCTAATTCCCCCTCTTTCTCTTGTCTAATTCCCACCCTCTCTCTTGTCTGATTCCCCCTCTCTCTTGTCTAATTCTCCATCTCACTTGTCTAATTCCCCCCCCTCCCTCTCTTGTCTAATACCCTCCTCTCTCTCTCTTGTCTAATTCCCCCTCTCTCTCTTGTCTAATACACCCTCTCTCTCTTGTCTAATTCCCTCCTCTCTCTCTCTGTTGTCTAATTCCCCATCTCTCTCTTGTCTAATTCCCTCCTCTCTCTCTTGTCTAATTCCACCACTCTCTCTTGTCTAATTCCCCCTCTCTCTTGTCTTATTCTCCCTCTCTCTTGTCTAATTCCCCCCCTCTCTCTTGTCTAATTCCCCCTCTCTCTCTTGTCTCATTCCCCCTCTCTCTCTTGTCTAATTCGCCCCCTCTCTCTTGTCTAATTCCCACCTCTCTCTTGTCTAATTCCCCCCTCTCTCTTGTCTAATTCCCCCTCTCTCTTGTCTAATTCCCCCTCTCTCTTGTCTAATTCCCCCCTCTCTCTTGTCTAATTCCCCCCCTCTCTCTCTTGTCTAATTCCCTCCTCTCTCTCTCTTGTCTAATTCCCCCTCTCTCTCTTGTCTAATTCCCCCACTCTCTCTTGTCTAATTCCCCCTCTCTCTTGTCTAATTCCCCCTCTCTCTTGTCTAATTCCCCCCCTCTCTCTTGTATAATTCCATCTCTCTCTCTTGTCTAATTCCGCCTCTCTCTCTTGGCGAATTCCCTTCCCCCTCTCTCTTGTTTAATATCCCCTCTCTCTTGTTTAATATCCCCCTCTCTCTTGTCTAATTCCCCCTCTCTCTTGTCTAATTCCCCCTCTCTCTTGTCTAATTCCCCCCTTCTCTCTCTTGTCTAATTCCCCCCCTAACTCTTGTCTAATTCCCCCTCTCTCTTGTCTAATTCCCCCTCTCTCTTGTCTAATTCCCCCCTCTCTCTTGTCTAATTCCGCCTCTCTCTCTTGTTTTAATTCCCCCCTCTCTCTTGTCTAAGTCCCCCTCTCTCTTGTCTAATTCCACCCCCCCTTCTCTTGTCTAATTCACCCCTCTCTCTTGTCTAATTCCCCCCACTCTCTCTTGTCTAATTCCCTTCCCCTCTCTCTTGTCTAATTCCCCCCCTCTCTCTTGTCTAATTCCCTCCTCTCTCTCTCTTGTCTAATTCCCCCTCTCTCTCTTGTCTAATTCCCCCACTCTCTCTTGTCTAATTCCCCCTCTCTCTTGTCTAATTCCCCCTCTCTCTTGTCTAATTCCCCCCCCTCTCTCTTGTATAATTCCACCTCTCTCTCTTGTCTAATTCCGCCTCTCTCTCTTGGCGAATTCCCTTCCCCTCTCTCTTGTTTAATATCCCCTCTCTCTGTTTAATATCCCCTCTCTCTTGTCTAATTCCCCCTCTGTCCTTGTCTAATTCCCCCTCTCTCTTGTCTAATTCCCCCCTTCTCTCTCTTGTCTAATTCCCCCCCTAACTCTTGTCTAATTCCCCCCTCTCTCTTGTCTAATTCCCCCTCTCTCTTGACTAATTCCCCCCTCTCTCTTGTCTAATTCCGCCTCTCTCTCTTGTTTAATTCCCCCCTCTCTCTTGTCTAAGTCCCCCTCTCTCTTGTCTAATTCCACCCCCCCTTCTCTTGTCTAATTCACCCCTCTCTCTTGTCTAATTCCCCCCACTCTCTCTTGTCTAATTCCCTTCCCCTCTCTCTTGTCTAATTCCCCCCCTCTCTCTTGTCTAATTCCCCCTCTCTCTTGTGTAATTCCCCCCTCTCTCTTGTCTAGTTCCCCCCCTCTCTCTTGTCTAATTCCCCCCTCTCTCTCTTGTCGAATTCCAACCTCTCTCTCTTGTCTAATTCCCCCGTCTCTCTCTTGTCTAATTCTCCCTCTCTCTCTTCTCTAATTCCCCCCCCCTCTCTCTTGTCTAATTCCCCCTCTCCCTCTTCTCTAATTCCCACCCTCTCTCTCTTGTCTAATTCCCCCTCTCTCTTGTCCTGATTCCCCCTCTCTTTTGTATAATTCCGCCTCTCTCTCTTGTCAAATTCCCCCCTCACTCTTGTCTAAGTCCCCCTCTCTCTTGTCTAATTCCCCCCCCCTTCTCTTGTCTAATTCCCCACTCTCTCTTGTCTAATTCCCCACACTCTCTCTTGTCTAATTCCCTTCCCCTCTCTCTTGTCTAATTCCCCCCCTCTCTCTTGTCTAATTCCCCCTCTCTCTTGTGTAATTCCCCCCTCTCTCTTGTCTAGTTCCCCCCTCTCTCTTGTCTAATTCCCCCCTCTCTCTCGTCAAATTCCAACCTCTCTCTCTTGTCTAATTCCCCCCGTCTCTCTCTTGTCTAATTCTCCCTCTCTCTCTTGTCTAATTCCCCTCTTTCTCTTGTCCAATTCCCCCCCATCTCTCTTGTCTAATTCCCTCCTCTCTCTTGTCTACGTCCCTCCTCTCTCTCTCTTGTCTCATTCCCCATCTCTCTCTTGTCTAATTCGCCCCCTCTCTCTGTCTAATTCCCACCTCTCTCTTGTCTAATTCCCCCCTCTCTCTTGTCTAATTCCCCCTCTCTCTTGTCTAATTTCCCCCTCTCTCTTGTCTAATTCCCCCCTCTCTCTTGTCTAATTCCCCCCTCTCTCTCTTGTCTAATTCCCTCCTCTCTCTCTCTTGTCTAATTCCCCCCTCTCTCTTGTCTAATTCCCCCACTCTCTCTTGTCTAATTCCCCTCTCTCTTGTCTAATTCCCCCTCTCTCTTGTCTAATTCCCCCCCCCCTCTCTTGTATAATTCCACCTCTCTCTCTTGTCTAATTCCCGCCTCTCTCTCTTGTCGAATTCCCTTCCCCTCTCTCTTGTTTAATATCCCCTCTCTCTTGTTTAATATCCCCTCTCTCTTGTCTAATTCCCCCTCTCTCTTGTCTAATTCCCCCCTCCTCTCTTGTCTAATTCCCCCCTTCTCTCTCTTGTCTAATTCCCCCCCTAACTATTGTCTAATTCCCCCTCTCTTTTGTCTAATTCCCCCCCTCTCTTGTCTAATTCCCCCCCCTCTCTCATGTCTAATTCCACGTCTCTCTCTGGTCTAATTCTGCCTCTCTCCCTTGTCGAATTCCCTTCCCCTCTCTCTTGTTTAATATCCCCTCTCTCTTGTTTAATATCCCCTCTCTCTTGTCTAATTCCCCCCTCTCTCTTGTCTAATTCCCTCCTCTCTCTTGTCTAATTCCCCCCCTCTCTCTGTTGTCCAATTCCCCCCTCTCTCTTGTCTAATTCGCCCTCTCTCTTGTATAGTTCCCCCCGCTCTCTTGTCTAATTCCCCCCTCTCTCTCTTGTCAAATTACCCCCTCTCTCCTCTTGTCTAATTCCTCTCTCTCTTGTCTAATTGCTCCCTCTATCTTGTCTAATTCCCCCCTCTCTCTTGTCTAATTCCCCACTCTCTCTTGTCTTATCCTCCCTCTCTCTCTTATCTAATTCCCCCTCTCTCTCTTGTATAATGCTCCCTCTATCTCTGGTCTAATTCCCCCCTTTATCTTCTCCAATTCCCCCCTCTCTCTCTTGTCTAATTCCCCCCTCTCTCGTGTCTAATTCCCCTCTCTCTCTCTTGTCTAATTCCCCTCCTCTCTCTTGTCTAATTCCCCCTCTCTCTCTTGTCTAATTCCCCCTCTCTCTCTTGTCTAATGCTCCCTCTCTCTCTTGTCTAATTCCCCCCCACTCTCTTGTCT
>JANJGN010003329.1:0-47253 GCA_026770705.1 Isurus oxyrinchus
GTCTGAGCCCTGCATTTTCCTGCTCTAAGGCCCCACATTCTACTGGTGTGAGCCCCACATTCTGCCGGTCTGAGTCCCCAAAGTTTGCTGGTCTGAGACCCAACGTTTTGATGCTCTGATCCCACATTCTGCTGGTCTGAGTACCACATTCTGCTGGTCTGAGCCCCCACATTCTGCTGGTCTGAGTCCCACTTTCTCCTGGTCTGAGTCCTACTTTCCGCTGGTCTGAGTCCCAAATTCTGCTGGTCTGAGTCCCCACATTCTGCTAGTCTGAGCCCCAAATTCTGCCGGTCTGGGCCCCAACATTTTGCTGGTCTGAGTCCCACATTTGCTGCTCTGGGCACTCACATGCTGTTGGTCTGAGTCTCCACAACCTGCTGGTCTGAAATCCCATATTCTGCTGCCCTAAGCCCCCATAAGTTGCTGTTCTGAGCCCCCAAATTATGCAGGACTGAGTCCCACGTTTTGCTGCTTTGAGCCACCACTTTCTGTTGGTCTGTGTCCACACATTCTGCTGCTCTGAGCCCCCCACAACCTGCTGGTCTAGAACCCCACATTCTGCTGGTCTGAGCCCACACATTATGCTGATCAGAGTCGCCACATTTTGTTGGCCTGACCCCCACATTCTGCTTGTTTGCACCCCACCATCTGCTGGTCTGAGTCCCCACATTCTGCAGGTTTGCACCCCACATTCTGCTGGTTTGCACCCCACATTCTGCTGGTTTGCACCCCACATTCTGCTGGTCAGAGTCCCTACATTCTGCTGGTTTGCACCCCACATTCTCCTGGTTTGCACCCCACATTCTGATGGTCTGAGTCCACATCCTGCAGGGTTGAGCCACCACAATCTGCTGGTCTGCGTACCACATTCTGCTGGTCTGACCCCCACAACCTGCTGGTCTGAAACCCCAAATTCTGCTGGTCTGAGTCCCACATTTTGGTGCTCTGAGCACCCTGATTCTGCTGGTCTGCGTCCCACGTTCTGCTGGTCTGAGTTGCACATTCTGCTGGCCTGAGCCCCCTCATTTTCTGCCTCAAGATCTGTGCCTCAAGATTTTGATGGTCTGAGTCCCCACATTCTGCTGGTCTGAGTCCTACATTCTGCTGGTGTGAGTCCCCACATTCTGCTGGTCTGAGACCCCATATTCTGCTGGTCTGTGTCCCCACATCTGCTGGTCGGAGTCCC
Organism: Isurus oxyrinchus; assembly: GCA_026770705.1. NCBI lineage: Eukaryota > Metazoa > Chordata > Chondrichthyes > Lamniformes > Lamnidae > Isurus > Isurus oxyrinchus. The sequence continues at coordinate 1,187 of JANJGN010003329.1, forward strand.
CACATTCTGCTGGTCTGAGACCCCATATTCTGCTGGTCTGTGTCCCCACATTCTGCTGGTCTGAGACCCCACATTCTGCTGGTCTGAGACCCCACATTCTGCTGGTCTGAGATCCCATATTCTGCTAGTCTGTGTCCCCACATTCTGCTGGTCTGAGTCCCATATTCTGCTGGTCTGAGCAATCACCTTCTGCTGGTCTGAGCCATCACATTCTGCTGGTCTGAGCCATCACATTCTGCTGGTCTAAGCCATCACATTCTGCTGGACTGAGTCCCACTTTTTGCTGGTCAGCTCTCCCCGAAATCTGCTAGTCTGAGCCCTGCATTTTCCTGCTCTAAGGCCCCACATTCTTCTGGTGTGAGCCCCAAATTCTGCCGATTCGAGTCCCCAAAGTTTGCTGGTCTGAGACCCAACGTTTTGATGCTCTGATCCCCACATTCTGCTGGTCTGAGTACCACATTCTGCTGGTCTGAGCCCCCACATTCTGCTGGTCTGAGTCCCACATTCTCCTGGTCTGAGTCCTACTTTCCGCGGGTCTGAGTCCCAAATTCTGCTGGTCTGAGTCCCACATTCTCCTCCGTCTGAGTCCTACTGTCCGCTGGTCTGATTCCCCAAATTCTGCTCTTCTGAGACGCCATATTCTCCTGCTCTTAGCCCCCACAATCTGTGCGTCTGAGTCCCCCTATTTTGCTGGTCTGAGCCCCCACATTCTGCAGGTCTGAGCCCGCACATTCTGCTGGTCTCAGTCCAAATTTGTGCTGGTCTAAGTCTCCAAATTCTGCTAGTCTGAGTCCCCGTATTTTGCTGGTCTGAATCCCCATATTCTGCTGGACATAGCTCCAAATTTCTGCTGGTCTGAGTCCCCACATTCTGCTAGACTCAGCCACCATATTCTGCTGGTCTGCTCCTCCAAATTCTACTGGTCTGAGACCCCAAATTCTCCTGCTCTAAGCCCCCAAAATCTGAGCGTCTGAGTCCCCATATTTTGCTGGTCTGAGTCTCCAAATTCAGAAGATCTGAGACCCCACATTCTGCTGGTCTGAGTCCCCACATTCTGCTGGTCTGAGTCCCAATTTCTGCTGTCAGCTCCCCCAAAATCTGCTAGTCTGAGCCCCCACATTTTCCTGCTGTAAGGCCCCACATTCTTCTGTTATGAGCCCCACATTCTGCCGGTCTGAGTCCCAAAGTTTGCTGGTCTGTGTCCCAAAATTTTGTTGCTCTGATCCCCCACATTCTGCTGGTCTGAGTACCAACATTCTGCTGGTCTGATCCCCCAAATTCTGCTGCTCTAAGACCCCACATTCTCCTGCTCTAAGCCCCCACAATCTGCATGTCTGAGTCCACATATTTTGCTGGTCTGAGCCCCCACATTCTGCTGGTCTGAGTCCAACTTTCTGCTGGTCTGACCCGCACATTCTGCTGGCCTGCGTCCCACTTTCTGATGGTCTGAGTTCCAAATCCTGCTGGACTGAGTACCACATGCTGTTGGTCTGAGTACCACAATCTGCACGTCTGAGTCCCCATATTTTGCTGGTCTGAGCACCCACAATCTGCTGGTCTGACTCCAACTTTTTGCTGGTCTGACTCTCCAAATTCTGCTAGTCTGAGTCCCCATATTTTGCTGGTCTGAGTTTCCAAATTCTGCTGGACATAGCTCCAAAATTCTGCTGCTCAAAGCCCCCACATTCTGCTGCTTTGAGTCCCCATATTTTCTGGCCTGAGTTTCCAAATTCTGCTGATCTGAGACCCCACATTCTGCTGCTCTTATCTCCCACATTCTGCTGCTCTGAGAGCCCACATGCTCCTGCTCTTAGCCCCCACAATCTGCGCGTCTGAGTCCCCACATTCTGCTGGTCTGAGTCCAACTTTCTGCTAGTCTGAGTCCCAAATTCTGCTGGTCTGAGTACCACATGCTGCTGGTCTGATTCTCCAAATTCTGCTGTTCTGAGACCCCACATTCTCCTGCTCTAAGACCCCACAATCTCCGCGTCTGAGTCCCCCGTATTTTCTGGTCTGAGCACCCACATGCTGCGAGTATGAGCCCCCACATTCTGCTGGTCTGTGTCCAATTTATCGTGGTCAAAGTCTCCAAATTCTGCTTGTCTGAGTCCCCGTATTTTGCTGGTCTGAATCCCCATATCTTCTGCTGGACATAGCTCCAAAATTCTGCTGCTCGAAGCCCCCACATTCTGCTGGTTTGAGTCCCCATATTTTCTGGCCTAGTTTTCCAAAATCTGCTGATCTGAGACCCCACATTCTGCTGATCTGATCCCCCACATTCTGCTGGTCTGATCCCCCACATTCTCCTGCTCTTAGCCCCCACAATCTGCGTGTCTGAGTCCCATATTTTGCTGGTCTGAGCACTTGCATTCTACAGTTCTGAGCCCCCACATTCTGCTGGTCTGAGTCCAACTTTCTGCTAGTCTGAGTTCCACATTCTGCTGCCTGTGTCCGACTTTCTGATGGTCTGACTCCCAAATTCTGCTGGCTGAGTACCACATTCTGCTGGTCTGAAGGCCCACAATCTGCGCATCTGAGTCCCCATATTTTGCTGGTCTGAGCACCTGCATTCTACGGGTCTGAACCCCCCACATTCTGCTGATCTGAGTCCCACATTCTGCTGGTCTGAGTCCTACTTCCGCTGGTCTGAGTCCCACATTCTGCGGTCTGAGTCCCACATTCTGCTGGTCTGAGTCCTATTTTCTGCTGGTCTGAGTCCCAAATTCTGCTGGTCTGAGTACCACATTCTGCTGTTCTGAGGACCCCATATTCTCCTGCTCTAAGCCCCCATAATCTATGCGTCTGAGGCCCCATATTCTGCTGGTCTGAGCACCCAAATTCTGCTGGTCTGAGCACCCAAATTCTGCTGGTCTGAGTCCCCAAATTCTGCTGGTCTGAGAGCCCACATTCTCCTGCTCTAAGCCCCAACAATCTGCACGTCTCAGTCCCCATATTTTGCTGGTCTGTGCCCCCACATTCTGCTGGTCTGAGTCCAACTTTCTGCTGGTCTGACCCCCACATTCTGCTGGCCTGCGTCCCACCTTCTGATGGTCTGAGTCCCAAATCCTGCTGGTCTGAGTACCACATTCTGCTGGTCTGATTCTCCAAATCCTGCTGTTCAGAGACCCCACACTCTCCTATTTTAAGCCTCCACAATCTCCATGTCTGAGTTCCCATATTTTGCTGGTCTGAGCACCCACAATCTGCGGGTCTGGGCCCCCACATTCTGCTGGTCTGACTCCAACTTTGTGCTGGTCTGAGTCTCCAAATTCTGCTAGTCTGAGTCCCCATATTTTGCTGGTCTGAATCCTCATATTCTGCTGGACATAGCTCCAAAATTCTGCAGCTCTAAGCCCCCACATTCTGCTGGTTTGAGACCCCATATTTTCTGGCCTGAGTTTCCAAATTCTGCTGTTCTGAGACCCCACATTCTGCTGGTCTGATCCCCCACATTCTCCTGCTCTTATCCACCACAATCTGCACGTGTGAGTCCCCATATTTTGCTGGTCTGAGCACTAGCATTCTACAGGTCTGAGCCCCCACATTCTGCTGGTCTGAGTCCCACCATCTGCTGGTCTGAGTCCAAATTTCTGCTAGTCTGAGTCCCACATTCTGCTGGTCTGAGTCCCACATTCTGCTGGTCTGAGTCCTATTTTCTGCTGGTCTGAGTCCCAAATTCTGCTGGTCTGAGTACCACATTCTGCTGGTCTGAGTCCAAATTTCTGCTAGTCTGAGTCCCACATTCTGCTGGTCTGAGTCCCACATTCTGCTGGTCTGAGTCCTATTTTCTGCTGGTCTGAGCACCACATTCTGCTGGTCTGATTCCCCAAATTCTACTGTTCTGAGACCCCATATTCTCCTGCTCTTAGCCCCACAATCTGTGCATCTGAGGCCCATATTTTGCTGGTCTGAGCACCCACATTCTGCTGGTCTGAGCCATCACATTCTGCTGGTCTGTGTCCAAATTTGTGCTGGTCTAAGTCCTCCAAATTCTGCTAGTCTGAGTCCCCGTATTTTGCTGGTCTGAATCCCCATATTCTGCTGGACATAGCTCCAAAATTCTGCTGGTTTGAGCCCCCACATTCTGCTGGTCTGAGTCCCCACATTCTGCTGGTCTGAGCCATCACATTCTGCTGGACTGAGTCCCACTTTCTGCTGGTCAGTTCCCCCGAAATCTGCTAGTCTGAGCCCCTGCATTTTCCAGCTCTAAGGCCCCACATTCTTCTGATCTGAGCCCCACATTCTGCCGGTCTGAGTCCCCAAAGTTTGCTGGTCAGAGTCCCAACATTTGATGCTCTGAGTCCCCATATTTTGCTGGTCTGAGCACCTGTATTCTACGGGTCTGAGCCCCCAAATTCTGCTGGTCTGAGTCCCACATTCTGCTGGTCTGAGTCTTACTTTCTGCTGGTCTGAGTCCCACATTCTGCTGGTGAGTACCACATTCTGCTGGTCTGATTCCCCAAATTCTGCTGTTCTGAGACCCCATATTCTCCTGCTCTAAGCCCCCACAATCTGCTGGTCTGTGTCCAATTTATGCTGGTCTAAGTCTCCAAATTCTGTTAGTCTGAGTCCCCGTATTTTGCTGCTCTGAATCCCCATATTCTGCTGGACATAGCTCCAAAATTCTGCTGCTCGAAGCCCCCACATTCTGCTGGTTTGAGTCCCCATATTTTCTGGCCTGAGTTTCCAAAATCTGCTGATCTGAGACCCCACATTCTGCTGATCTGATCCCCCACATTCTGCTGGTCTGATCCCCCACATTCTCCTGCTCTTAGCCCCCACAATCTGCGTGTCTGAGTCCCCATATTTTGCTGGTCTGAGCACTTGCATTCTACAGTTCTGAGCCCCCACATTCTGCTGGTCTGAGTCCAACTTTCTGCTAGTCTGAGTTCCACATTCTGCTGGCCTGTGTCCGACTTTCTGCTGGTCTGACTCCCAAATTCTGCTGGTCTGAGTACCACATTCTGCTGGTCTGAGAGCCCACAATCTGCGCATCTGAGTCCCCATATTTTGCTGGTCTGAGCACCTGCATTCCACGGGTCTGAACCCCCCACATTCTGCTGGTCTGAGTCCCACATTCTGCTGGTCTGAGTCCTACTTTCTGCTGGTCTGAGTCCCACATTCTGCCGGTCTGAGTCCCACATTCTGCCGGTCTGAGTCCCACATTCTGCTGGTCTGAGTCCTATTTTCTGCTGGTCTGAGTCCCAAATTCTGCTGGTCTGAGTACCACATTCTGCTGTTCTGAGACCCCATATTCTCCTGCTCTAAGCCCCCATAATCTATGCGTCTGAGGCCCCATATTCTGCTGGTCTGAGCACCCAAATTCTGCTGGTCTGAGCACCCCAAATTCTGCTGGTCTGAGTCCCCAAATTCTGCTGGTCTGAGAGCCCACATTCTCCCTGCTCTAAGCCCCAACAATCTGCACGTCTCAGTCCCCATATTCTGCTGGTCTGAGCACCCCAAATTCTGCTGGTCTGAGCACCCAAATTCTGCTGGTCTGAGTCCCCAAATTCTGCTGGTCTGAGAGCCCACATTCTCCTGCTCTAAGCCCCAACAATCTGCACGTCTCAGTCCCATATTTTGCTGGTCTGTGCCCCCACATTCTGCTGGTCTGAGTCCCACATTCTGCTCGTCTGAGTCCAACTTTCTGCTGGTCTGACCCCCAACATTCTGCTGGCCTGCGTCCCACCTTCTGATGGTCTGAGTCCCAAATCCTGCTGGTCTGAGTACCACATTCTGCTGGTCTGATTCTCCAAATCCTGCTGTTCAGAGACCCCCACATTCTCCTATTTTAAGCCTCCACAATCTCCATGTCTGAGTTCCCATATTTTGCTGGTCGGAGCACCCACAATCTGCGGGTCTGGGCCCCCACATTCTGCTGGTCTGACTCCAACTTTGTGCTGGTCTGAGTCTCCAAATTCTGCTAGTCTGAGTCCCCATATTTTGCTGCTCTTAGCCCCCCAAAATTTGTGCATCTGAGGCCCCATATTTTGCTGTTCTGAGCACCCACATTCTGCTGGTCTGTGTCCAAATTTGTGCTGGTCTGAGTCTCCAAATTCTGCTAGTCTGAGTCCCCCGTATTTTGCTGGTCTGAATCCCCATATTCTGCTGGACATAGCTCCAAAATTCTGTTGGTTTGAGCCCCACATTCTGCTGGTCTGAGTCCCCATATTCTGCTGGTCAGAGCCATCACATTCTGCTGGTCTGAGCCATCACATTCTGCTGGACTGAGTCCCACTTTCTGCTGGTCAGCTCCCCCGAAATCTGCTAGTCTGAGCCCCTGCATTTTCCAGCTCTAAGGTCCCACAATCTTCTGATCTGAGCCCACATTCTGCCGGTCTGAGTCCCCAAAGTTTGCTGGTCTGAGTCCCAACATTTTGATGCTCTGAGTCCCCATATTTTGCTGGTCTGAGCACCTGCATTCTACGGGTCTGAGCCCCCAAATTCTGCTGGTCTGAGTCCCACATTCTGCTGGTCTGAGTCCTACTTTCTGCTGGTCTGAGTCCCAAATTCTGCTGGTCTGAGTACCACATTCTGCTGGTCTGATTCCCCAAATTCTGCTGTTCTGAGACCCCATATTCACCTGCTCTAAGCCCCCACAATCTGTGCGTCTGAGTCCCCATATTTTACTGGTCTGAGCCCCCACATTCTGCTGGTCTGTGTCCAATTTATGCTGGTCTAAGTCTCCAAATTCTGTTAGTCTGAGTCCCCGTATTTTGCTGCTCTGAATCCCCATATTCTGCTGGATATAGCTCCAAAATTCTGCTGGTCTGAGTCCCCACATTCTGCTAGACTCAACCACCAAATTATGCTGGTCTGATCCCCCACATTCTGCTGGTCTGAATCTAACTTTCTGCTGGTCTGACTCTCCAAATTCTGCTAGTCTGAATCCCATATTCTGCTGGACATAGCACCAAAATTCTGCTGGTTTGAGACCCCACATTCTGCTGGTTTGAGTCCCCATATTTTCTGGCCTGAGTTTCCAAATTCTGCTGGTCTGAGTCCCCCACATTCTGCTGCTCTGATCCCCCACATTCTGCTGCTCTTAGCCCCCACAATCTGCGCGTCTGAGTCCCCATATTTTGCTGGTCTGAGCACTTGCATTCTACAGTTCTGAGCCCCCACATTCTGCTGGTTTGCGTCCCACATTCTGCTGGTCTGAGTCCCACCATCTGCTGGTCTGGACTCCAACTTTCTGCTAGTCTGAGTCCCACATTCTGCTGGCCTGTTTCCGACTTTCTGATGGTCTGAGTCCCAAATTCTGCTGGTCTGAGTACTACTTGCTGCTGGCCTGGTTCCCCAAATTCTGCAGTTCGGAGACCCCACAAGCTCCTGCTCTAAGCCCCCCACAATCTCCGCGTCTGAGTCCCCATATTTTTCTGGTCTGAGCACCCACATTCTGCGGGTATGAGCCCCCACATTCTGCTGGTCTGACTCCAACTTTGTGCTGGTCTGAGTCTCCAAATTCTGCTAGTCTGAGTCCACATATTTTGCTGGTCTGAATCCCCATATTCTGCTGGACATAGCTTCAAAATTCTGCTGGTCTGAGTCCCCAAATTCTGCTGCTCTGAGCCATCACATTCTGCTGGTCTGAGCCATCACATCTGCTGGTCTGAGCCATCACATTCTGCTGGACTGAGTCCCACTTTCTGCTGGTCAGCTCCCCCAAAATCTGCTAGTTTGAGTCCCTGCATTTTCCTGCTCTAAGGCCCCACATTCTGCGCGTCTGAGTCTAACTTTCTGCTGGTCTGAGTCCCCACATTCTGCCGGTCTGAGTTCCCAGAGTTTGCTGGTCTGAGTCGCAACATTTTGATGTTCTGATCCCCACATTCTGCTGGTCTGAGTACCACATTCTGCTGGTATGATCCCCCAAATTCTGCTGGTCTGATACCCCACATTTCTGCTGCTCTGAGAGCCCACAATCTGCGCATCTGAGTCCCCATATTTTGCTGGTGTGAGTCGCCACATTCTGCTGGTCTGAATCCAACTTTGTGCTGGTCTGATCTCCAAATTCTGCTAGTCTGAGTCCCCGTATTTTGCTGGTCTGAGTCCCTATATTCTGCTGGACATAGATCCAAAATTCTGCTGGTCTGAGTCCCCACATTCTGCTAGACTCAGCCACCATATTCTGCTGGTCTGATCCCGCAAATTCTGCTGGTCTGAGACCCCAAATTCTCCTGCTCTAAACCCCCAAAATCTGTGCGTCTGAGTCCCCATATTTTGCTGGTCTGAGTCTCCAAATTCAGAAGATCTGAGACCCCCACATTCTCCTGCTCTGAGCCCCCACATTCTGATGGTCTGAGTCCCCACATTCTGCTGGTCTGAGCCATCACATTCTGCTGGACTGAGTCCCACTTTCTGCTGGTCAGCTCCCCCAAAATCTGCTAGTCTGAGCCCCTGCATTTTCCTGCTCTAAGGCCCCACATTCTTCTGTTCTGAGCCCCACATTCTGCCGGTCTGAGTCCCCAAAGTTTGCTGGTCTGAGTCCCAACATTTTGCTGGTCTGATCCCCCACATTCTGCTGGTCTGATCCCCCAAATTCTGCTGCTCTAAGACCCCACATTCTCCTGCTCTAAGCCCCCACAATCTGCACGTCTGAGTCCACATATTTTGCTGGTCTGAGCCCCCACATTCTGCTGGTCTGCGTCTAACTTTCTGCTGGTCTGAGTCTCCAAATTCTGCTGTTCTGAGTCCCCCATATTTTGCTGGTCTGAATCCCCATATTCTACGGGACATAGCTCCAAAATTCTGCCGGTCTGAGCACCCAAAATTCTGCTGGTCTGAGTCCCACATTCTGCTGGTCTGAGTCCAAATTTCTGCTGGCCAGAGCCCCCACATTCTGCTGGTCAGAGCCATCACATTCTGCTGGTCTGAGCCATCACATTCTGCTGGACTGAGTCCCACCTTCTGCTGGTCAGCTCCCCCGAAATCTGCTAGTCTGAGCCCCTGCATTTTCCAGCTCTAAGGCCCCACATTCTTCTGATCTGAGCCCCACATTCTGCCGGTCTGAGTCCCCAAAGTTTGCTGGTCTGAGTCCCAACATTTTGATGCTCTGAGTCCCCATATTTTGCTGGTCTGAGCACCTGCATTCTACGGGTCTGAGCCCCCAAATTCAGCTGGTCTGAGTCCCACATTCTGCTGGTCTGAGTCCTACTTTCTGCTGGTCTGAGTCCCACATTCTGCTGGTCTGAGTACCACGTTCTGCTGGTCTGATTCCCCAAATTCTGCTGTTCTGAGACCCCATATTCACCTGCTCTAAGCCCCCACAATCTGTGCATCTGAGTCCCCATATTTTACTGGTCTGAGCCCCCCACATTCTGCTGGTCTGTGTCCAATTTATGCTGGTCTAAGTCTCCAAATTCTGTTAGTCCTGAGTCCCCGTATTTTGCTGCTCTGAATCCCCATATTCTGCTGGACATAGCTCCAAAATTCTGCTGCTCGAAGCCCCCACATTCTGCTGGTTTGAGTCCCCATATTTTCTGGCCTGAGTTTCCAAAATCTGCTGATCTGAGACCCCACATTCTGCTGATCTGATCCCCCACATTCTCCTGCTCTTAGCCCCCACAATCTGCGCATCTGAGTCCCCATATTTTGCTGGTCTGAGTACCAGCATTCTACGGGTCTGAACCCCTCACATTCTGCTGGTCTGAGTCCCACATTCTGCTGGTCTGAGTCCTACTTTCTGCTGGTCTGAGTGCCACATTCTCCTGGTCTGAGTCCTACTTTCTGCTGGTCTGAGTCCAAATTCTGCTGGTCTGATTCCCCAAATTCTACTGTTCTGAGAACCCATATTCTCCTGCTCTAAGACCCCACAATCTGTGCGTCTGAGTCCCCATATTTTGCTGGTCTGAGCCCCCACATTCTGCTGGTCTGAATCCAACTTTGTGCTGGTCTGATCTCCAAATTCTGCTAGTCTGAGACCCCAAATTCTCCTGCTCTAAACCCCCAAAATCAGTGCGTCTGAGTCCCCATATTTTGTTGGTCTGAGTCTCCAAATTCAGAAGATCTGAGACCCCACATTCTCCTGCTCTGAGCCCCCACATTCTGATGGTCTGAGTCCCCACATTCTGCTGGTCTGAGCCATCACATTCTGCTGGTCTGATTCCCCAAATTCTGCTGTTCTGAGAACCCATATTCTCCTGCTCTAAGACCCCACAATCTGTGCGTCTGAGTCCCCATATTTTGCCGGTCTGAGCCCCCACATTCTGCTGGTCTGAATCCAACTTTGTGCTGGTCTGATCTCCAAATTCTGCTAGTCTGAGTCCCCGTATTTTGCTGGTCTGAGTCCCCATATTCTGCTGGACATAGCTCCAAAATTCTGCCGGCCTGAGTCCCCACATTCTGCTAGACTCAGCCACCATATTCTGCTGGTCTGATCCCGCAAATTCTGCTGGTCTGAGACCCCAAATTCTCCTGCTCTAAACCCCCAAAATCTGTGCGTCTGAGTCCCCATATTTTGCTGGTCTGAGTCTCCAAATTCAGAAGATCTGAGACCCCACATTCTCCTGCTCTGAGCCCCCCACATTCTGATGGTCTGAGTCCCCACATTCTGCTGGTCTGAGCCATCACATTCTGCTGGACTGAGTCCCACTTTCTGCTGGTCAGCTCCCCCAAAATCTGCTAGTCTGAGCCCCTGCATTTTCCTGCTCTAAGGCCCCACATTCTTCTGTTCTGAACCCCACATTCTGCCGGTCTGAGTCCCCAAAGTTTGCTGGTCTGAGTCCCAACATTTTGCTGGTCTGATCCCCCAAATTCTGCTGCTCTAAGACCCCACACTCTCTGCTCTAAGCCCCCACAATCTGCACGTCTGAGTCCACATATTTTGCTGGTCTGAGCCCCCACATTCTGCTGGTCTGCGTCTAACTTTCTGCTGGTCTGAGTCTCCAAATTCTGCTGTTCTGAGTCCCCATATTTTGCTGGTCTGAATCCCTATATTCTACGGGACATAGCTCCAAAATTCTGCCGGTCTGAACACCCAAATTCTGCTGGTCTGAGTCCCACATTCTGCTGGTCTGAGTCCAAATTTCTGCTGGCCAGAGCCCCCACATTCTGCTGGTCAGAGCCATCACATTCTGCTGGTCTGAGCCATCACATTCTGCTGGACTGAGTCCCACCTTCTGCTGGTCAGTTCCCCCAAAATCTGCTAGTCTGAGCCCCTGCATTTTCCAGCTCTAAGGCCCCACATTCTTCTGATCTGAGCCCCACATTCTGCCGGTCTGAGTCCCCAAAGTTTGCTGGTCTGAGTCCCAACATTTTGATGCTCTGAGTCCCCATATTTTGCTGGTCTGAGCACCTGCATTCTACGGGTCTGAGCCCCCAAATTCTGCTGGTCTGAGTCCCACATTCTGCTGGTCTGATTGCCCAAATTCTGCTGTTCTGAGACCCCATATTCTCCTGCTCTAAGCCCCCACAATCTGTGCGTCTGAGTCCCCATATTTTACTGGTCTGAGCCCCCACATTCTGCTGGTCTGTGTCCAATTTATGCTGGTCTAAGTCTCCAAATTCTGTTAGTCTGAGTCCCCGTATTTTGCTGCTCTGAATCCCCATATTCTGCTGGACATAGCTCCAAAATTCTGCTGCTCGAAGCCCCCACATTCTGCTGGTTTGAGTCCCCATATTTTCTGGCCTGAGTTTCCAAAATCTGCTGATCTGAGACCCCACATTCTGCTGATCTGATCCCCCACATTCTGCTGGTCTGATCCCCCACATTCTGCTGCTCTTAGCCCCCACAATCTGCGCGTCTGAGTCCCCATATTTTGCTGGTCTGAGCACTTGCATTCTACAGTTCTGAGCCCCCACATTCTGCTGGTTTGCGTCCCACATTCCGTCCCACATTCTGCTGGTCTGAGTCCCACCATCTGCTGGTCTGACTCCAACTTTCTGCTAGTCTGAGTCCCACATTCTGCTGGCCTGTTTCCGACTTTCTGATGGTCTGAGTCCCAAATTCTGCTGGTCTGAGTACTACTTGCTGCTGGCCTGGTTCCCCAAATTCTGCTGTTCGGAGACCCCACAAGCTCCTGCTCTAAGCCCCCACAATCTCCGCGTCTGAGTCCCCATATTTTTCTGGTCTGAGCACCCACATTCTGCGGGTATGAGCCCCCACATTCTGCTGGTCTGACTCCAACTTTGTGCTGGTCTGAGTCTCCAAATTCTGCTAGTCTGAGTCCACATATTTTGCTGGTCTGACTGCCCATATTCTGCTGGACATAGCTTCAAAATTCTGCTGGTCTGAGTCCCCAAATTCTGCTGGTCTGAGCCATCACATTCTGCTGGTCTGAGCCATCACATTCTGCTGGTCTGAGCCATCACATTCTGCTGGACTGAGTCCCACTTTCTGCTGGTCAGCTCCCCCAAAATCTGCTAGTCTGAGTCCCTGCATTTTCCTGCTCTAAGGCCCCACATTCTGCCGGTCTGAGTCTAACTTTCTGCTGGTCTGAGTCCCCACATTCTGCCGGTCTGAGTTCCCAGAGTTTGCTGGTCTGAGTCGCAACATTTTGATGTTCTGATCCCCACATTCTGCTGGTCTGAGTACCACATTCTGCTGGTATGATCCCCCAAATTCTGCTGGTCTGATACCCCACATTCTGCTGCTCTGAGAGCCCACAATCTGCGCATCTGAGTCCCCATATTTTGCTGGTGTGAGCCCCCACATTCTGCTGGTCTGAATCCAACTTTGTGCTGGTCTGATCTCCAAATTCTGCTAGTCTGAGTCCCCGTATTTTGCTGGTCTGAGTCCCTATATTCTGCTGGACATAGATCCAAAATTCTGCTGGTCTGAGTCCCCACATTCTGCTAGACTCAGCCACCATATTCTGCTGGTCTGATCCCGCAAATTCTGCTGGTCTGAGACCCCAAATTCTCCTGCTCTAAACCCCCAAAATCTGTGCGTCTGAGTCCCCATATTTTGCTGGTCTGAGTCTCCAAATTCAGAAGATCTGAGACCCCACATTCTCCTGCTCTGAGCCCCCACATTCTGATGGTCTGAGTCCCCACATTCTGCTGGTCTGAGCCATCACATTCTGCTGGACTGAGTCCCACTTTCTGCTGGTCAGCTCCCCCAAAATCTGCTAGTCTGAGCCCCTGCATTTTCCTGCTCTAAGGCCCCACATTCTTCTGTTCTGAGCCCCACATTCTGCCGGTCTGAGTCCCCAAAGTTTGCTGGTCTGAGTCCCAACATTTTGCTGGTCTGATCCCCCACATTCTGCTGGTCTGATCCCCCAAATTCTGCTGCTCTAAGACCCCACATTCTCCTGCTCTAAGCCCCCACAATCTGCACGTCTGAGTCCACATATTTTGCTGGTCTGAGCCCCCACATTCTGCTGGTCTGCGTCTAACTTTCTGCTGGTCTGAGTCTCCAAATTCTGCTGTTCTGAGTCCCCATATTTTGCTGGTCTGAATCCCCATATTCTACGGGACATAGCTCCAAAATTCTGCCGGTCTGAGCACCCCAAATTCTGCTGGTCTGAGTCCCACATTCTGCTGGTCTGAGTCCAAATTTCTGCTGGCCAGAGCCCCCACATTCTGCTGGTCAGAGCCATCACATTCTGCTGGTCTGAGCCATCACATTCTGCTGGACTGAGTCCCACCTTCTGCTGGTCAGCTCCCCCGAAATCTGCTAGTCTGAGCCCCTGCATTTTCCAGCTCTAAGGCCCCACATTCTTCTGATCTGAGCCCCACATTCTGCCGGTCTGAGTCCCCAAAGTTTGCTGGTCTGAGTCCCAACATTTTGATGCTCTGAGTCCCCATATTTTGCTGGTCTGAGCACCTGCATTCTACGGGTCTGAGCCCCCAAATTCAGCTGGTCTGAGTCCCACATTCTGCTGGTCTGAGTCCTACTTTCTGCTGGTCTGAGTCCCACATTCTGCTGGTCTGAGTACCACGTTCTGCTGGTCTGATTCCCCAAATTCTGCTGTTCTGAGACCCCATATTCACCTGCTCTAAGCCCCCACAATCTGTGCATCTGAGTCCCCATATTTTACTGGTCTGAGCCCCCACATTCTGCAGGTCTGTGTCCAAGTTATGCTGGTCTAAGTCTCCAAATTCTGTTAGTCTGAGTCCCCGTATTTTGCTGCTCTGAATCCCCATATTCTGCTGGACATAGCTCCAAAATTCTGCTGCTCGAAGCCCCCACATTCTGCTGGTTTGAGTCCCCATATTTTCTGGCCTGAGTTTCCAAAATCTGCTGATCTGAGACCCCACATTCTGCTGATCTGATCCCCCACATTCTCCTGCTCTTAGCCCCCACAATCTGCGCATCTGAGTCCCCATATTTTGCTGGTCTGAGTACCTGCATTCTACGGGTCTGAACCCCTCACATTCTGCTGGTCTGAGTCCCACATTCTGCTGGTCTGAGTCCTACTTTCTGCTGGTCTGAGTGCCACATTCTGCTGGTCTGATTCCCCAAATTCTGCTGTTCTGAGAACCCATATTCTCCTGCTCTAAGACCCCACAATCTGTGCGTCTGAGTCCCCATATTTTGCTGGTCTGAGCCCCCACATTCTGCTGGTCTGAATCCAACTTTGTGCTGGTCTGATCTCCAAATTCTGCTAGTCTGAGACCCCAAATTCTCCTGCTCTAAACCCCCAAAATCAGTGCATCTGAGTCCCCATATTTTGTTGGTCTGAGTCTCCAAATTCAGAAGATCTGAGACCCCACATTCTCCTGCTCTGAGCCCCCACATTCTGATGGTCTGAGTCCCCACATTCTGCTGGTCTGAATCCAACTTTGTGCTGGTCTGATCTCCAAATTCTGCTAGTCTGAGTCCCCGTATTTTGCTGGTCTGAGTCCCCATATTCTGCTGGACATAGCTCCAAAATTCTGCCGGCCTGAGTCCCCACATTCTGCTAGACTCAGCCACCATATTCTGCTGGTCTGATCCCGCAAATTCTGCTGGTCTGAGACCCCAAATTCTCCTGCTCTAAACCCCCAAAATCTGTGCGTCTGAGTCCCCATATTTTGCTGGTCTGAGTCTCCAAATTCAGAAGATCTGAGACCCCACATTCTCCTGCTCTGAGCCCCCACATTCTGATGGTCTGAGTCCCCACATTCTGCTGGTCTGAGCCATCACATTCTGCTGGACTGAGTCCCACTTTCTGCTGGTCAGCTCCCCCAAAATCTGCTAGTCTGAGCCCCTGCATTTTCCTGCTCTAAGGCCCCACATTCTTCTGATCTGAGCCCCACATTCTGCCGGTCTGAGTCCCCAAAGTTTGCTGGTCTGAGTCCCAACATTTTGATGCTCTGAGTCCCCATATTTTGCTGGTCTGAGCACCTGCATTCTACGGGTCTGAGCCCCCAAATTCTGCTGGTCTGAGTCCCACATTCTGCTGGTCTGATTGCCCAAATTCTGCTGTTCTGAGACCCCATATTCTCCTGCTCTAAGCCCCCACAATGTGTGCGTCTGAGTCCCCATATTTTACTGGTCTGAGCCCCCACATTCTGCTGGTCTGTGTCCAATTTATGCTGGTCTACGTCTCCAAATTCTGTTAGTCTGAGTCCCCGTATTTTGCTGCTCTGAATCCCCATATTCTGCTGGACATAGCTCCAAAATTCTGCCGGCCTGAGTCCCCACATTCTGCTGGTCTGAATCCAACTTTGTGCTGGTCTGATCTCCAAATTCTGCTAGTCTGAGACCCCAAATTCTCCTGCTCTAAACCCCCAAAATCAGTGCGTCTGAGTCCCCATATTTTGTTGGTCTGAGTCTCCAAATTCAGAAGATCTGAGACCCCACATTCTCCTGCTCTGAGCCCCCACATTCTGATGGTCTGAGTCCCCACATTCTGCTGGTCTGAATCCAACTTTGTGCTGGTCTGATCTCCAAATTCTGCTAGTCTGAGTCCCCGTATTTTGCTGGTCTGAGTCCCCATATTCTGCTGGACATAGCTCCAAAATTCTGCCGGCCTGAGTCCCCACATTCTGCTAGACTCAGCCACCATATTCTGCTGGTCTGATCCCGCAAATTCTGCTGATCTGAGACCCCAAATTCTCCTGCTCTAAACCCCCAAAATCTGTGCGTCTGAGTCCCCATATTTTGCTGGTCTGAGTCTCCAAATTCAGAAGATCTGAGACCCCACATTCTCCTGCTCTGAGCCCCCACATTCTGATGGACTGAGTCCCCACATTCTGCTGGTCTGAGCCATCACATTCTGCTGGACTGAGTCCCACTTTCTGCTGGTCAGCTCCCCCAAAATCTGCTAGTCTGAGCCCCTGCATTTTCCTGCTCTAAGGCCCCACATTCTTCTGATCTGAGCCCCACATTCTGCCGGTCTGAGTCCCCAAAGTTTGCTGGTCTGAGTCCCAACATTTTGATGCTCTGAGTCCCCATATTTTGCTGGTCTGAGCACCTGCATTCTACGGGTCTGAGCCCCCAAATTCTGCTGGTCTGAGTCCCACATTCTGCTGGTCTGATTGCCCAAATTCTGCTGGTCTGAGACCCCATATTCTCCTGCTCTAAGCCCCCACAATCTGTGCGTCTGAGTCCCCATATTTTACTGGTCTGAGCCCCCACATTCTGCTGGTCTGTGTCCAATTTATGCTGGTCTAAGTCTCCAAATTCTGTTAGTCTGAGTCCCCGTATTTTGCTGCTCTGAATCCCCATATTCTGCTGGACATAGCTCCAAAATTCTGCTGCTCGAAGCCCCACATTCTGCTGGTTTGAGTCCCCATATTTTCTGGCCTGAGTTTCCAAAATCTGCTGATCTGAGACCCCACATTCTGCTGATCTGATCCCCCACATTCTGCTGGTCTGATCCCCCACATTCTGCTGCTCTTAGCCCCCACAATCTGCGCGTCTGAGTCCCCATATTTTGCTGGTCTGAGCACTTGCATTCTACAGTTCTGAGCCCCCACATTCTGCTGGTTTGCGTCCCACATTCTGCTGGTCTGAGTCCCACCATCTGCTGGTCTGACTCCAACTTTCTGCTAGTCTGAGTCCCACATTCTGCTGGCCTGTTTCCGACTTTCTGATGGTCTGAGTCCCAAATTCTGCTGGTCTGAGTACTACTTGCTGCTGGCCTGGTTCCCCAAATTCTGCTGTTCGGAGACCCCACAAGCTCCTGCTCTAAGCCCCCACAATCTCCGCGTCTGAGTCCCCATATTTTTCTGGTCTGAGCACCCACATTCTGCGGGTATGAGCCCCCACATTCTGCTGGTCTGACTCCAACTTTGTGCTGGTCTGAGTCTCCAAATTCTGCTAGTCTGAGTCCACATATTTTGCTGGTCTGACTGCCCATATTCTGCTGGACATAGCTTCAAAATTCTGCTGGTCTGAGTCCCCAAATTCTGCTGGTCTGAGCCATCACATTCTGCTGGTCTGAGCCATCACATTCTGCTGGTCTGAGCCATCACATTCTGCTGGACTGAGTCCCACTTTCTGCTGGTCAGCTCCCCCAAAATCTGCTAGTCTGAGTCCCTGCATTTTCCTGCTCTAAGGCCCCACATTCTGCCGGTCTGAGTCTAACTTTCTGCTGGTCTGAGTCCCCACATTCTGCCGGTCTGAGTTCCCAGAGTTTGCTGGTCTGAGTCGCAACATTTTGATGTTCTGATCCCCACATTCTGCTGGTCTGAGTACCACATTCTGCTGGTATGATCCCCCAAATTCTGCTGGTCTGATACCCCACATTCTGCTGCTCTGAGAGCCCACAATCTGCGCATCTGAGTCCCCATATTTTGCTGGTGTGAGTCGCCACATTCTGCTGGTCTGAATCCAACTTTGTGCTGGTCTGATCTCCAAATTCTGCTAGTCTGAGTCCCCGTATTTTGCTGGTCTGAGTCCCACCTTCTGCAGGTCTGGATCCCACATTCTGCTGGTCTGAGTCCAACTTTCTGCTGGTCTGAGACCCACATTCTGCTGGTCTGAATCCCCACATTCTGCTGGTCTGAGTCCCCACATTTTGCTGGCCTGAGTCCCCATATTCTGCTGGTCTGAGTCACAAAATTCTGCTGGTCTAGGTCCCCATATTTTGATGTTCTGTGTCCCCACATTCTGCCGGTCTGAGTCCCCACATTCTGCTGGTCTGAGTCCCCACATTCTGCTCGTCTGAGTCACCAAATTCTTTTGGTCTAGATACCCAAATTTTGATGCTCTGTGTCCCCACATTCTTCTGGTCTACGTCCAAATTTCTGCTGGTCTGAGTCCCATATTCTGCTGCTCTGAGTCCCCACATTCTCTTGCCCTAATTCCCCACATTCTGCGGGTCTGAGCCCCCACATTCTGCTCACTGGAGTCCCACATACTGCTGGTCTGAGTCCCACTTTCTGCTGGTCTGAGTCCCCAAATTCTGCTGGTCTGAGTCCCAATTT
This sequence comes from Isurus oxyrinchus, assembly GCA_026770705.1. NCBI lineage: Eukaryota > Metazoa > Chordata > Chondrichthyes > Lamniformes > Lamnidae > Isurus > Isurus oxyrinchus. Next base: position 19,484 of record JANJGN010003329.1, read on the forward strand.
CTGCTGTTCTGAGACCCCACATTCTGCTGGTATGTGTCCCACTTTCTGGTGGTCTGAGTTCCAAATTCTGCTCGTCTGAGTCCCCACATTCTGCTGGTCTTAGCCCCCATATTCTGCTGGTCTGAGTCCCCAAATTCTGCTGGTCTGAGTCCAATATTCTGCAGGTTTGAGCCCCCATATTCTGCTGGTCTGAGTCCAATATTCTGCAGGTTAGAGCCCCCATATTCTGCTGGTCTGAGTCCCCAAATTCTGCTGGTCTGAGTCCAATATTCTGCAGGTTTGAGACCCACATTCTGCTGGTCTAAGTCCCACAAACTGCAGGTTCGAGCCCCCACATTCTGCTGGTCTGAGACCCCACTTTCTGCTGGTCTGAGTCCCCAAATTCTGCTGGTCTGAGTCCCCACATTCTGCTGGTCTGAGTCCCACAATCTGCTGTTCTGAGCCCCCAAATTATGCTAGTCTGATGCCCACAATTTGCTGCTTTGAGCCATCACTTTCTGTTGGTCTGAGGCCCACATTCTGCTGGACTGAGTCCCACTTTCTGCTGGTCTGAGCCATCACATTCTGCTGGACTGAGTCCCACTTTCTGCTGGTCAGCTCCCCCAAAATCTGCTAGTCTGAGCCCCTGCATTTTCCTGCTCTAAGGCCCCACATTCTTCTGGTCTAAGTCTAACTTTCTGCTGGTCGGAGTCTCCAAATTCTGCTCTTCTGAGTCCCCATATTTTGCTGGTCTGCGCACATACATTCCACGGGTCTGTACCCCCACATTCTGCTGGTCTGGGTCCCACATTCTGCTGGTCTGAGTCCAAATTTCTGCTGGTCTGATCCCCCACATTCTGCTGGCCTGCGTCCCACCTTCTAATGATTTGAGTCCCAAATTCTGCTGGTCTCAGTACCACATTCTGCTGGTCTGATCCCGCAAATTCTGCTGGTCTGAGTACCACATTCTGCTGGTCTGATCCCCCAAAATTCTGCTGCTCTGAGAGCCCACCTTCTACTGCTCAAAGCCCCAAAATCTATGCGTCTGAGTCCACATATTTTGATGGTCTGAGCACCCACATTCTACGGGTCTGTGCCCCCACATTCTGCTGGTCTGAGTCCCACATTCTGCTGGTCTGAGTCCAACATTCTGCTGGTTTGATCCCCCACATTTCTGCTGGCCTGCGTCCCACTTTCTGATGATTTGAGTCCCAAATTAAGCTGGTCTCAGTACCACATTCTGCTGGTCTGATTCTCCAAATTCTGCTGGTCTCAGTACCACATTCTGCTGGTCTGATTCTCCAAATTCTGCTGGTCTGAGTACCACATTCTGCTGGTCTGAACCCCCAAATTCTGCTGCTCTGAGAGCCCACCTTCTCCTGCTCAAAGCCCCAAAATCTATGCGTCTGAGTCCACATATTTTGATGGTCTGAGCACCCACATTCTACTGGTCTGTGCCCCCACATTCTGCTGGTATGAGTCCCACATTCTGCTGGCCTGAGTCTCCACATTTTGCTGGTCTGAGTCCCCACATTTTGCTGGTCTGTGTCCCCACATTCTGCTGGTCTGAGTCCCAAATTCTGCTGGACTGAGTCTCCACATTTTGCTGGTCTGAGTCCCCACATTCTGCTGGTCTGAGTCCCCACATTTTGCTGGTCTGGGTCCCCACATTTTGCTGGTCTGAGTCCCCACATTCTGCTGGTCTGAGTCCCCACATTCTGCTGGTCTAGGTCCCCACATTTTGATGCTCTGTGTCCCCAAATTCTGCTGGTCTGCGTCCCCACATTTTGCTGGTCTGAGTCCCCACATTTTGCTGGTCTGAGTCCCCACATTCTGCTGGTCTGAGTCCCCACATTTTGATGCTTTGTGTCCCCACATTCTGCTGGTCTGAGTCCCCACATTCTGCTGGTCTGAGCCATCACATTCTGCTGGTCTGAGCCATCACATTCTGCTGGACTGAGTCCACACCTTCTGCTGCTCAGCTCCCACAAAATCTGCTAGTCTGAGCCCCCGCATTTTCCTTCTCTCAGGCCCCACATTCTTCTGGTCTGAGCCCCACATTCTTCTGGTCTGAGTCTAACTTTCTGCTGGTCTGAGTCTCCAAATTCTGCTGTTCTGAGTCCCCATATTTTGCTGGTCTGCGCACACACATTCCACGGGTCTGTGCCCCCACATTCTGCTGGTCTGAGTCCCACATTCTGGTGGTCTGGATCCCACATTCTGCTGGTCTGAGTCCAACTTTCTGCTGGTCTGAGACCCACATTCTGCTGGTCTGAGACCCACATTCTGCTGGTCTGAGTCCCCACATTTTGCTGGTCTGAGTCCCCATATTCTGCTGGTCTGAGTCACAAAATTCTGCTGGTCTAGGTCCCCATATTTTGATGCTCTGTGTCCCCACATTCTGCCGGTCTGAGTCCCCACATTCTGCTGGTCTGAGTCCCCACAATCTGCTGGTCTGAGTCACCAAATTCTTTTGGTCTAGATACCCAAATTTTGATGCTCTGTGTCCCCACATTCTGCTGGTCTGAGTCACCACATTTTGCTGGTCTACATCCCCACATTTTGATGCTCTGTGTCCCCAACATTCTTCTGGTCTACGTCCAACTTTCTGCTGGTCTGAGTCCCATATTCTGCTGCTCTGAGTCCCCACATTCTCTTGCCCTAATTCTCCACATTCTGCGGGTCTGAGCCTCCACATTCTGCTCGCTGGAGTCACACATAATGCTGGTCTGAGTCCTACTTTCTGCAGGTCTGAGCCCCCATATTCTCCTGGTCTGAGACCCCACTTTCTGCTGGTCTGAGTCCCCAAATTCTGCTGGTCTGAGTCCCTATTTCTGCTGTTCTGAGACCCCACATTCTGCTGGTATGTGTCCCACTTTCTGGTATTCTGAGTTCCAAATTCTGCTCGTCTGAGTCCCCACATTCTGCTGGTCTTAGCCCCCATATTCTGCTGGTCTGAGTCCCCACATTCTGCAGGTTTGAGCCCCCATATTCTGCTGGTCTGAGTCCCCACATTCTGCTGGTCTGAGTCCAATATTCTGCAGGTTTGAGACCCACATTCTGCTGGTCTGAGTCCCACAAACTGCAGGTTCGAGCCCCCACGTTCTGCTGGTCTGAGACCCCACTTTCTGCTGGTCTGAGTCCCCAAATTCTGCTGGTCTGAGTCCCAATGTCTGCTGGTCTGAGCCCCCACATTCTGCTGGTATGTGTTCCACTTTCTGCTGGTCTGAGTTTCACATCCTGCAGTTCGAGCCCACACATTCTGCTGGTCTTAGCCCCCAATTTCTGCTGGTCTGAGCCCCCACATTCTGCTGGTATGTGTCCCACTTTCTTCAGGTCTAAGTCCCAAATTCTGCAGGTCTGAGTCCCACATTCTGCAGGTTCGAGCCCCCAGATTCTGCTGGTCTTAGCACCCATATTCTGCTGGTCTGAATCGCCACATTCTGCAGGTTTGAGCCTCCACATTCTGCTGGTCTGAGTCACCACATTCTGCTGGTCTGAGTCCCCACATTCTGCTGGTCTGAGTCCCCACATTTTGCTGGTCTGAGTCCCCACATTTTGCTGGTCTGAGTCCCCACATTCTTCTGGGCTGAGTCTCCACATTTTGCTGGTCTGAGTCCCCACATTTTGCTGGTCTGAGTCCCCATATTCTGCTGGTCTGAGTCCCCACATTCTGCTGGTCTGAATTCCCACATTCTGCTGGTCTGAGTCCCCACATTCTGCTGGTCTAGGTCCCCACATTTTGATGCTCTGTGTCCCCAAATTCTGCTGGTCTGCGTCCCCACATGTTGCTGGTCTGAGTCCCCACATTTTGCTGGTCTGAGTCCCCACATTCTGCTGGTCTGAGTCCCCACATTTTGATGCTTTGTGTCCCCACATTCTGCTGGTCTGAGTCCCCACATTCTGCTGGTCTGAGCCATCACATTCTGCTGGTCTGAGCCATCACATTCTGCTGGACTGAGTCCACACCTTCTGCTGCTCAGCTCCCACAAAATCTGCTAGTCTGAGCCCCCGCATTTTCCTTCTCTCAGGCCCCACATTCTTCTGGTCTGAGCCCCACATTCTTCTGGTCTGAGTCTAACTTTCTGCTGGTCTGAGTCTCCAAATTCTGCTGTTCTGAGTCCCCATATTTTGCTGGTCTGCGCACACACATTCCACGGGTCTGTGCCCCCACATTCTGCTGGTCTGAGTCCCACATTCTGGTGGTCTGGATCCCACATTCTGCTGGTCTGAGTCCAACTTTCTGCTGGTCTGAGACCCACATTCTGCTGGTCTGAATCCCCACATTCTGCTGGTCTGAGTCCCCACATTGTGCTGGTCTGAGTCCCCATATTCTGCTGGTCTGAGTCACAAGATTCTGCTGGTCTAGGTCCCCATATTTTGATGCTCTGTGTCCCCACATTCTGCCGGTCTGAGTCCCCACATTCTGCTGGTCTGAGTCCCCACATTCTGCTGGTCTGAGTCACCAAATTCTTTTGGTCTAGATACCCAAATTTTGATGCTCTGTGTCCCCACATTCTTCTGGTCTACGTCCAAATTTCTGCTGGTCTGAGTCCCATATTCTGCTGCTCTGTGTCCCCACATTCTCTTGCCCTAATTCCCCACATTCTGCGGGTCTGAGCCCCCACATTCTGCTCACTGGAGTCCCACATACTGCTGGTCTGAGTCCCACTTTCTGCTGGTCTGAGTCCCCAAATTCTGCTGGTCTGAGTCCCAATTTCTGCTGTTCTGAGACCCCACATTCTGCTGGTATGTGTCCCACTTTCTGGTGGTCTGAGTTCCAAATTCTGCTCGTCTGAGTCCCCACATTCTGCTGGTCTTAGCCCCCATATTCTGCTGGTCTGAGTCCCCAAATTCTGCTGGTCTGAGTCCAATATTCTGCAGGTTTGAGCCCCCATATTCTGCTGGTCTGAGTCCAATATTCTGCAGGTTTGAGCCCCCATATTCTGCTGGTCTGAGTCCCCAAATTCTGCTGGTCTGAGTCCAATATTCTGCAGGTTTGAGACCCACATTCTGCTGATCTAACTCCCACAAACTGCAGGTTCGAGCCCCCACATTCTGCTGGTCTGAGACCCCACTTTCTGCTGGTCTGAGTCCCCAAATTCTGCTGGTCTGAGTCCCCACATTCTGCTGGTCTGAGTCCCACAATCTGCTGTTCTGAGCCCCCAAATTATGCTAGTCTGATGCCCACAATTTGCTGCTTTGAGCCGTCACTTTCTGTTGGTCTGAGGCCCACATTCTGCTGGACTGAGTCCCAATTTCTGCTGGTCTGAGCCATCACATTCTGCTGGACTGAGTCCCACTTTCTGCTGGTCAGCTCCCCCAAAATCTGCTAGTCTGAGCCCCTGCATTTTCCTGCTCTAAGGCCCCACATTCTTCTGGTCTGAGTCTAACTTTCTGCTGGTCGGAGTCTCCAAATTCTGCTCTTCTGAGTCCCCATATTTTGCTGGTCTGCGCACATACATTCCACGGGTCTGTACCCCCACATTCTGCTGGTCTGGGTCCCACATTCTGCTGGTCTGAGTCCAAATTTCTGCTGGTCTGATCCCCCACATTCTGCTGGCCTGCGTCCCACCTTCTAATGATTTGAGTCCCAAATTCTGCTGGTCTCAGTACCACATTCTGCTGGTCTGATCCCGCAAATTCTGCTGGTCTGAGTACCACATTCTGCTGGTCTGATCCCCCAAAATTCTGCTGCTCTGAGAGCCCACCTTCTCCTGCTCAAAGCCCCAAAATCTATGCGTCTGAGTCCACATATTTTGATGGTCTGAGCAGCCACATTCTACGGGTCTGTGCCCCCACATTCTGCTGGTCTGAGTCCCACATTCTGCTGGTCTGAGTCCAACTATCTGCTGGTTTGATCCCCCACATTTCTGCTGGCCTGCGTCCCACTTTCTGATGATTTGAGTCCCAAATTAAGCTGGTCTCAGTACCACATTCTGCTGGTCTGATTCTCCAAATTCTGCTGGTCTCAGTACCTCATTCTGCTGGTCTGATTCTCCAAATTCTGCTGGTCTGAGTACCACATTCTGCTGGTCTGAACCCCCAAATTCTGCTGCTCTGAGAGCCCACCTTCTCCTGCTCATAGCCCCAAAATCTATGCGTCTGAGTCCACATATTTTGATGGTCTGTGCCCCCACATTCTGCTGGTCTGAGTCCCACATTCTGCTGGCCTGAGTCTCCACATTTTGCTGGTCTGAGTCCCCACATTTTGCTGGTCTGTGTCCCCACATTCTGCTGGTCTGAGTCCCAAATTCTGCTGGACTGAGTCTCCACATTTTGCTGGTCTGAGTCCCCACATTCTGCTGGTCTGAGTCCCCACATTTTGCTGGTCTGGGTCCCCACATTTTGCTGGTCTGAGTCCCCATATTCTGCTGGTCTGAGTCCCCACATTCTGCTGGTCTGAATTCCCACATTCTGCTGGTCTGAGTCCCCACATTCTGCTGGTCTAGGTCCCCACATTTTGATGCTCTGTGTCCCCAAATTCTGCTGGTCTGCGTCCCCACATTTTGCTGGTCTGAGTCCCCACATTTTGCTGGTCTGAGTCCCCACATTCTGCTGGTCTGAGTCCCCACATTTTGATGCTTTGTGTCCCCACATTCTGCTGGTCTGAGTCCCCACATTCTGCTGGTCTGAGCCATCACATTCTGCTGGTCTGAGCCATCACATTCTGCTGGACTGAGTCCACACCTTCTGCTGCTCAGCTCCCACAAAATCTGCTAGTCTGAGCCCCCGCATTTTCCTTCTCTCAGGCCCCACATTCTTCTGGTCTGAGCCCCACATTCTTCTGGTCTGAGTCTAACTTTCTGCTGGTCTGAGTCTCCAAATTCTGCTGTTCTGAGTCCCCATATTTTGCTGGTCTGCGCACACACATTCCACGGGTCTGTGCCCCCACATTCTGCTGGTCTGAGTCCCACATTCTGGTGGTCTGGATCCCACATTCTGCTGGTCTGAGTCCAACTTTCTGCTGGTCTGAGACCCACATTCTGCTGGTCTGAATCCCCACATTCTGCTGGTCTGAGTCCCCACATTTTGCTGGTCTGAGTCCCCATATTCTGCTGGTCTGAGTCACAAAATTCTGCTGGTCTAGGTCCCCATATTTTGATGCTCTGTGTCCCCACATTCTGCCGGTCTGAGTCCCCACATTCTGCTGGTCTGAGTCCCCACATTCTGCTGGTCTGAGTCACCAAATTCTTTTGGTCTAGATACCCAAATTTTGATGCTCTGTGTCCCCACATTCTGCTGGTCTGAGTCACCACATTTTGCTGGTCTACATCCCCACATTTTGATGCTCTGTGTCCCCACATTCTTCTGGTCTACGTCCAACTTTCTGCTGGTCTGAGTCCCATATTCTGCTGCTCTGAGTCCCCACATTCTCTTGCCCTAATTCTCCACATTCTGCGGGTCTGAGCCTCCACATTCTGCTCGCTGGAGTCACACATAATGCTGGTCTGAGTCCCACTTTCTGCAGGTCTGAGCCCCCATATTCTCCTGGTCTGAGACCCCACTTTCTGCTGGTCTGAGTCCCCAAATTCTGCTGGTCTGAGTCCCAATTTCTGCTGTTCTGAGACCCCACATTCTGCTGGTATGTGTCCCACTTTCTGGTGGTCTGAGTTCCAAATTCTGCTCGTCTGAGTCCCCACATTCTGCTGGTCTTAGCCCCCATATTCTGCTGGTCTGAGTCCCCAAATACTGCTGGTCTGAGTCCAATATTCTGCAGGTTTGAGGCCCCATATTTTGCTGGTCTGAGTCCCCACATTCTGCAGGTTTGAGCCCCCACATTCTGCTGGTCTGAGTCACCACATTTTGCTGGTCTACATCCCCACATTTTAATGCACTGTGTCCCCACATTCTTCTGGTCTACGTCCAAATTTCTGCTGGTCTGAGTCCCATATTCTGCTGCTCTGAGTCCCCACATTCTCTTGCCCTAATTCTCCACATTCTGCGGGTCTGAGCCCCCACATTCTGCTCGCTGGAGTCACACATAATGCTGGTCTGAGTCCCACTTTCTGCAGGTCTGAGCCCACATATTCTCCTGGTCTGAGACCCCACTTTCTGCTGGTCTGAGTCCCCAAATTCTGCTGGTCTGAGTCCCAATTTCTGCTGTTCTGAGACCCCACATTCTGCTGGTATGTGTCCCACTTTCTGGTGGTCTGAGTTCCAAATTCTGCTCATCTGAGTCCCCACATTCTGCTGGTCTTAGCCCCCATATTCTGCTGGTCTGAGTCCCCAAATTCTGCTGGTCTGAGTCCAATATTCTGCAGGTTTGAGCCCCCATATTCTGCTGGTCTGAGTCCAATTTTCTGCAGGTTAGAGCCCCCATATTCTGCTGGTCTGAGTCCCCAAATTCTGCTGGTCTGAGTCCAATATTCTGCAGGTTTGAGACCCACATTCTGCTGATCTAGGTCCCACAAACTGCAGGTTCAAGCCCCCACATTCTGCTGGTCTGAGACCCCACTTTCTGCTGGTCTGAGTCCCCAAATTCTGCTGGTCTGAGTCCCCAACTTTTGCTGGTCTGAGTCCCCACATTCTGCTGGTCTGAGTCCCACAATCTGCTGTTCTGTGCCCCCAAATTATGCTAGTCTGATGCCCACAATTTGCTGCTTTGAGCCGTCACTTTCTGCTGGTCTGAGGCCCACATTCTGCTGGACTGAGTCCCACTTTCTGCTGGTCTGAGCCATCACATTCTGCTGGACTGAGTCCCACTTTCTGCTGGTCAGCTCCCCCAAAATCTGCTAGTCTGAGCCCCTGCATTTCCTGCTCTAAGGCCCCACATTCTTCTGGTCTGAGTCTAACTTTCTGCTGGTCGGAGTCTCCAAATTCTGCTCTTCTGAGTCCCCATATTTTGCTGGTCTGCGCACATACATTCCACGGGTCTGTACCCCCACATTCTGCTGGTCTGGGTCCCACATTCTGCTGGTCTGAGTCCAAATTTCTGCTGGTCTGATCCCCCACATTCTGCTGGCCTGCGTCCCACCTTCTAATGATTTGAGTCCCAAATTCTGCTGGTCTCAGTACCACATTCTGCTGGTCTGATCCCGCAAATTCTGCTGGTCTGAGTACCACATTCTGCTGGTCTGATCCCCCAAAATTCTGCTGCTCTGAGAGCCCACCTTCTACTGCTCAAAGCCCCAAAATCTATGCGTCTGAGTCCACATATTTTGATGGTCTGAGCACCCACATTCTACGGGTCTGTGCCCCCACATTCTGCTGGTCTGAGTCCCACATTCTGCTGGTCTGAGTCCAACTTTCTGCTGGTCTGATCCCCCACATTTCTGCTGGCCTGCGTCCCACTTTCTGATCATTTGAGTCCCAAATTAAGCTGGTCTCAGTACCACATTCTGCTGGTCTGATTCTCCAAATTCTGCTGCTCTGAGAGCCCACCTTCTCCTGCTCAAAGCCCCAAAATCTATGCGTCTGAGTCCACATATTTTGATGGTCTGAGCACCCACATTCTACTGGCCTGAGTCCCACATTCTGCTGGCCTGAGTCCAACTTTCTGCTGGTCTGAGTCCCCACATTTTGCTGGTCTGAGTCCCCACATTCTGCTGGTCTGAGTCCCAAATTCTGCTGGACTGAGTCTCCACATTTTGCTGGTCTGAGTCCCCACATTTTGCTGGTCTGAGTCCCCACATTCTGCTGGTCTGAGTCCCCACATTCTGCTGGTCTGAGTCCCCACATTCTGCTGGTCTGAGTCCCCACATTTTGCTGGTCTGAGTCCCCAAATTTGCTGGTCTGAGTCCCCACATTTTGATGCTCTGTGTCCCCACATTCTGCTGGTCTAGGTCCCCACATTTTGAGGCTCTGTGTCCCCAAATTCTGCTGGTCTGCGTCCCCACATTTTGCTGGTCTGAGTCCCCACATTTTGCTGGTCTGAGTCCCCACATTCTGCTGGTCTGAGTCCCCACATTCTGCTGGTCTGAGTCCCCACATTCTGCTGGTCTGAGCCATCACATTCTGCTGGACTGAGCCCCCACATTTTGCTGGTCTGTGTCCCCACATTTCTGCTGGCCTGCGTCCCACCTTCTGATGATTTGAGTCCCGAATTAAGCTGGTCTCAGTACGACATTCTGCTGGTCTGATTCTCCAAATTCTGCTGGTCTCAGTACCACATTCTGCTGGTCTGATTCTCCAAATTCTGCTGGTCTGAGTACCACATTCTGCTGGTCTGAACCCCCAAATTCTGCTGCTCTGAGAGCCCACCTTCTCCTGCTCAAAGCCCCAAAATCTAGGCGTCTGAGTCCACATATTTTGATGGTCTGAGCACCCACATTCTACGGGTCAGTGCCCCCACATTCTGCTGGTCTGAGTCCCACATTCTGCTGGTCTGAGTCCCACATTCTGCTGGCCTGAGTCCCACATTCTGCTGGTCTGTGTCCCACATTCTGCTGGCCTGAGTCCCCACATTTTGCTGGTCTGTGTCCCCACATTCTGCTGGTCTGAGTCCCACATTTTGCTGGTCTGTTTCCCCACATTTTGCTTGTCTGACTCCCCACAATTTGCTGGTCTGAGTCCCCACATTTTGATGCTCTGTGTCCCCACATTCTGCTGGTCTAAGTCCCCACATTCTGCTGGTCTGAGTCCCCACATTTTGCTGGTCTGAGTCCCCACATTCTGCTGGTCTGAGTCCCCATATTCTGCTGGTCTGAGTCCCCACATTCTGCTGGTCTGAATTCCCACATTTGCTGGTCTGAGTCCCCACATTCTGCTGGACTGAGTCCCCACATTTTGTTGCTCTGTGTCCCCAAATTCTGCTGGTCTGCGTCCCCACATTTTGCTGATCTGAGTCCCCACATTTTGCTGGTCTGAGTCCCCACATTCTGCTGGTCTGAGTCCCCACATTTTGATGCTTTGTGTCCCCACATTCTGCTGGTCTGAGTCCCCACATTCTGCTGGTCTGAGCCATCACATTCTGCTGGTCTGAGCCATCACATTCTGCTGGACTGAGTCCACACCTTCTGCTGCTCAGCTCCCACAAAATCTGCTAGTCTGAGCCCCCGCATTTTCCTTCTCTCAGGCCCCACATTCTTCTGGTCTGAGCCCCACATTCTTCTGGTCTGAGTCTAACTTTCTGCTGGTCTGAGTCTCCAAATTCTGCTGTTCTGAGTCCCCATATTTTGCTGGTCTGCGCACACACATTCCACGGGTCTGTGCCCCCACATTCTGCTGGTCTGAGTCCCACATTCTGCTGGTCTGTGCCCCCACATTCTGCTGGTCTGAGTCCCACATTCTGCTGGTCTGGATCCCACATTCTGTTGGTCTGAGTCCAACTTTCTGCTGGTCTGAGACCCACATTCTGCTGGTCTGAATCCCCACATTCTGCTGGTCTGAGTCCCCACATTATGCTGGTCTGAGTCCCCATATTCTGCTGGTCTGAGTCACAAAATTCTGCTGGTCTAGGTCCCCATATTTTGATGCTCTGTGTCCCCACATTCTGCCGGTCTGAGTCCCCACATTCTGCTGGTCTGAGTCCCCACATTCTGCTGGTCTGAGTCACCAAATTCTTTTGGTCTAGATACCCAAATTTTGATGCTCTGTGTCCCCACATTCTGCTGGTCTGAGTCACCACATTTTGCTGGTCTACATCCCCACATTTTGATGCTCTGTGTCCCCACATTCTTCTGGTCTACGTCCAACTTTCTGCTGGTCTGAGTCCCATATTCTGCTGCTCTGAGTCCCCACATTCTCTTGCCCTAATTCCCCACATTCTGCGGGTCTGAGCCCCCACATTCTGCTCGCTGGAGTCCCACATACTGCTGGTCTGAGTCCCACTTTCTGCAGGTCTGAGCCCCCATATTCTCCTGGTCTGAGTCCCCAAATTCTGCTGGTCTGAGTTCGAAATTCTGCTCGTCTGAGTCCCCACATTCTGATGGTCTTAGCCCCCATATTCTACTGGTCTGAGTCCCCATATTCTGCTGGTCTGAGTCCAATATTCTGCAGGTTTGAGCCCCCATATTCTGCTGGTCTGAGTCCCCACATTCTGCTGGTCTGAGTCCAATATTCTGCAGGTTTGAGACCCACATTCTGCTGGTATGAGTCCCACAAACTGCAGGTTCGAGCCCCCACGTTCTGCTGGTCTGAGACCCCACTTTCTGCTGGTCTGAGTCCCCAAATTCTGCTGGTCTGAATCCCAATGTCTGCTGGTCTGAGCCCCCACATTCTGCTGGTATGTGTTCCACTTTCTGCTGGTCTGAGTTTCACATTCTGCAGTTCGAGCCCACACATTCTGCTGGTCTTAGCCCCCAATTTCTGCTGGTCTGAGCCCCCACATTCTGCTGGTATGTGTCCCACTTTCTTCTGGTCTAAGTCCCAAATTCTGCAGGTCTGAGTACCACATTCTGCAGGTTCGAGCCCCCAGATTCTGCTGGTCTTAGCACCCATATTCTGCTGGTCTGAATCGCCACATTCTGCAGGTTTGAGCCTCCACATTCTGCTGGTCTGAGTCACCACATTCTGCTGGTCTGAGTCCCCACATTCTGCTGGTCTGAGTCCCCACATTTTGATGGTCTGAGTCCCCACATTTTGCTGGTCTGAGTCCCCACATTCTTCTGGGCTGAGTCTCCACATTTTGCTGGTCTGAGTCCCCACATTTTGCTGGTCTGAGTCCCCATATTCTGCTGGTCTGAGTCCCCACATTCTGCTGGTCTGAATTCCCACATTCTGCTGGTCTGAGTCCCCACATTCTGCTGGTCTAGGTCCCCACATTTTGATGCTCTGTGTCCCCAAATTCTGCTGGTCTGCGTCCCCACATTTTGCAGGTCTGAGTCCCCACATTTTGCTGGTCTGAGTCCCCACATTCTGCTGGTCTGAGTCCCCACATTTTGATGCTTTGTGTCCCCACATTCTGCTGGTCTGAGTCCCCACATTCTGCTGGTCTGAGCCATCACATTCTGCTGGTCTGAGCCATCACATTCTGCTGGACTGAGTCCACACCTTCTGCTGCTCAGCTCCCACAAAATCTGCTAGTCTGAGCCCCCGCATTTTCCTTCTCTCAGGCCCCACATTCTTCTGGTCTGAGCCCCACATTCTTCTGGTCTGAGTCTAACTTTCTGCTGGTCTGATTCTCCAAATTCTGCTGGTCTCAGTACCACATTCTGCTGGTCTGATTCTCCAAATTCTGCTGGTCTGAGTACCACATTCTGCTGGTCTGAACCCCCAAATTCTGCTGCTCTGAGAGCCCACCTTCTCCTGCTCAAAGCCCCAAAATCTAGGCGTCTGAGTCCACATATTTTGATGGTCTGAGCACCCACATTCTACGGGTCAGTGCCCCCACATTCTGCTGGTCTGAGTCCCACATTCTGCTGGTCTGAGTCCCACATTCTGCTGGCCTGAGTCCCACATTCTGCTGGTCTGTGTCCCACATTCTGCTGGCCTGAGTCCCCACATTTTGCTGGTCTGTGTCCCCACATTCTGCTGGTCTGAGTCCCACATTTTGCTGGTCTGTTTCCCCACATTTTGCTTGTCTGACTCCCCACAATTTGCTGGTCTGAGTCCCCACATTTTGATGCTCTGTGTCCCCACATTCTGCTGGTCTAAGTCCCCACATTCTGCTGGTCTGAGTCCCCACATTTTGCTGGTCTGAGTCCCCACATTCTGCTGGTCTGAGTCCCCATATTCTGCTGGTCTGAGTCCCCACATTCTGCTGGTCTGAATTCCCACATTTGCTGGTCTGAGTCCCCACATTCTGCTGGACTGAGTCCCCACATTTTGTTGCTCTGTGTCCCCAAATTCTGCTGGTCTGCGTCCCCACATTTTGCTGATCTGAGTCCCCACATTTTGCTGGTCTGAGTCCCCACATTCTGCTGGTCTGAGTCCCCACATTTTGATGCTTTGTGTCCCCACATTCTGCTGGTCTGAGTCCCCACATTCTGCTGGTCTGAGCCATCACATTCTGCTGGTCTGAGCCATCACATTCTGCTGGACTGAGTCCACACCTTCTGCTGCTCAGCTCCCACAAAATCTGCTAGTCTGAGCCCCCGCATTTTCCTTCTCTCAGGCCCCACATTCTTCTGGTCTGAGCCCCACATTCTTCTGGTCTGAGTCTAACTTTCTGCTGGTCTGAGTCTCCAAATTCTGCTGTTCTGAGTCCCCATATTTTGCTGGTCTGCGCACACACATTCCACGGGTCTGTGCCCCCACATTCTGCTGGTCTGAGTCCCACATTCTGCTGGTCTGTGCCCCCACATTCTGCTGGTCTGAGTCCCACATTCTGCTGGTCTGGATCCCACATTCTGTTGGTCTGAGTCCAACTTTCTGCTGGTCTGAGACCCACATTCTGCTGGTCTGAATCCCCACATTCTGCTGGTCTGAGTCCCCACATTATGCTGGTCTGAGTCCCCATATTCTGCTGGTCTGAGTCACAAAATTCTGCTGGTCTAGGTCCCCATATTTTGATGCTCTGTGTCCCCACATTCTGCCGGTCTGAGTCCCCACATTCTGCTGGTCTGAGTCCCCACATTCTGCTGGTCTGAGTCACCAAATTCTTTTGGTCTAGATACCCAAATTTTGATGCTCTGTGTCCCCACATTCTGCTGGTCTGAGTCACCACATTTTGCTGGTCTACATCCCCACATTTTGATGCTCTGTGTCCCCACATTCTTCTGGTCTACGTCCAACTTTCTGCTGGTCTGAGTCCCATATTCTGCTGCTCTGAGTCCCCACATTCTCTTGCCCTAATTCCCCACATTCTGCGGGTCTGAGCCCCCACATTCTGCTCGCTGGAGTCCCACATACTGCTGGTCTGAGTCCCACTTTCTGCAGGTCTGAGCCCCCATATTCTCCTGGTCTGAGTCCCCAAATTCTGCTGGTCTGAGTTCGAAATTCTGCTCGTCTGAGTCCCCACATTCTGATGGTCTTAGCCCCCATATTCTACTGGTCTGAGTCCCCATATTCTGCTGGTCTGAGTCCAATATTCTGCAGGTTTGAGCCCCCATATTCTGCTGGTCTGAGTCCCCACATTCTGCTGGTCTGAGTCCAATATTCTGCAGGTTTGAGACCCACATTCTGCTGGTCTGAGTCCCACAAACTGCAGGTTCGAGCCCCCACGTTCTGCTGGTCTGAGACCCCACTTTCTGCTGGTCTGAGTCCCCAAATTCTGCTGGTCTGAGTCCCAATGTCTGCTGGTCTGAGCCCCCACATTCTGCTGGTATGTGTTCCACTTTCTGCTGGTCTGAGTTTCACATTCTGCAGTTCGAGCCCACACATTCTGCTGGTCTTAGCCCCCAATTTCTGCTGGTCTGAGCCCCCACATTCTGCTGGTATGTGTCCCACTTTCTTCTGGTCTAAGTCCCAAATTCTGCAGGTCTGAGTACCACATTCTGCAGGTTCGAGCCCCCAGATTCTGCTGGTCTTAGCACCCATATTCTGCTGGTCTGAATCGCCACATTCTGCAGGTTTGAGCCTCCACATTCTGCTGGTCTGAGTCACCACATTCTGCTGGTCTGAGTCCCCACATTCTGCTGGTCTGAGTCCCCACATTTTGATGGTCTGAGTCCCCACATTTTGCTGGTCTGAGTCCCCACATTCTTCTGGGCTGAGTCTCCAAATTTTGCTGGTCTGAGTCCCCACATTTTGCTGGTCTGAGTCCCCATATTCTGCTGGTCTGAGTCCCCACATTCTGCTGGTCTGAATTCCCACATTCTGCTGGTCTGAGTCCCCACATTCTGCTGGTCTAGGTCCCCACATTTTGATGCTCTGTGTCCCCAAATTCTGCTGGTCTGCGTCCCCACATTTTGCAGGTCTGAGTCCCCACATTTTGCTGGTCTGAGTCCCCACATTCTGCTGGTCTGAGTCCCCACATTTTGATGCTTTGTGTCCCCACATTCTGCTGGTCTGAGTCCCCACATTCTGCTGGTCTGAGCCATCACATTCTGCTGGTCTGAGCCATCACATTCTGCTGGACTGAGTCCACACCTTCTGCTGCTCAGCTCCCACAAAATCTGCTAGTCTGAGCCCCCGCATTTTCCTTCTCTCAGGCCCCACATTCTTCTGGTCTGAGCCCCACATTCTTCTGGTCTGAGTCTAACTTTCTGCTGGTCTGAGTCTCCAAATTCTGCTGTTCTGAGTCCCCATATTTTGCTGGTCTGCGCACACACATTCCACGGGTCTGTGCCCCCACATTCTGCTGGTCTGAGTCCCACCTTCTGCTGGTCTGTGCCCCCACATTCTGCTGGTCTGAGTCCCACATTCTGCTGGTCTGGATCCCACATTCTGCTGGTCTGAGTCCAACTTTCTGCTGGTCTGAGACCCACATTCTGCTGGTCTGAATCCCCACATTCTGCTGGTCTGAGTCCCCACATTTTGCTGGTCTGAGTCCCCATATTCTGCTGGTCTGAGTCACAAAATTCTGCTGGTCTATGTCCCCATATTTTGATGCTCTGTGTCCCCACATTCTGCCGGTCTGAGTCCCCACATTCTGCTGGTCTGAGTCACCAAATTCTTTTGGTCTAGATACCCAAATTTTGATGCTCTGTGTCCCCACATTCTGCTGGTCTGAGTCACCACATTTTGCTGGTCTACATCCCCACATTTTGATGCTCTGTGTCCCCACATTCTTCTGGTCTACGTCCAAATTTCTGCTGGTCTGAGTCCCATATTCTGCTGCTCTGAGTCCCCACATTCTCTTGCCCTAATTCCCCACATTCTGCGGGTCTGAGCCCCCACATTCTGCTCACTGGAGTCCCACATACTGCTGGTCTGAGTCCCACTTTCTGCTGGTCTGAGTCCCCAAATTCTGCTGGTCTCAGTCCCACATTCTGCTGGTCTGATCCCGCAAATTCTGCTGGTCTGAGTACCACATTCTGCTGGTCTGATCCCCCAAAATTCTGCTGCTCTGAGAGCCCACCTTCTCCTGCTCAAAGCCCCAAAATCTATGCGTCTGTGTCCACATATTTTGATGGTCTGAGCACCCACATTCTACGGGTCTGTGCCCCCACATTCTGCTGGTCTGAGTCCCACATTCTGCTGGTCTGAGTCCCACATTCTGCTGGTCTGAGTCCAACTTTCTGCTGGTTTGATCCCCCACATTTCTGCTGGCCTGCGTCCCACTTTCTGATGATTTGAGTCCCAAATTAAGCTGGTCTCAGTACCACATTCTGCTGGTCTGATTCTCCAAATTCTGCTGGTCTCAGTACCACATTCTGCTGGTCTGAACCCCCAAATTCTGCTGCTCTGAGAGCCCACCTTCTCCTGCTCAAAGCCCCAAAATCTATGCGTCTGAGTCCACATATTTTGATGGTCTGAGCACCCACATTCTACGGGTCTGTGCCCCCACATTCTGCTGGTCTGAGTCCCACATTCTGCTGGTCTGAGTCCCCACATACTGCTGGTCTGAGTCCAACATTCTGCTGGCCTGAGTCTCCACATTTTGCTGGTCTGAGTCCCCACATTTGCTGGTCTGAGTCCCCACATTCTGCTGGTCTGAATCCCCACATTCTGCTGGACTGAGTCTCCACATTTTGCTGGTCTGAGTCCCCACATTCTGCTGGTCTGAGTCCCCACATTCTGCTGGTCTGAGTCCCCACATTTTGCTGGTCTGAGTCCCCAAATTTGCTGGTCTGAGTCCCCACATTTTGATGCTCTGTGTCCCCACATTCTGCTGGTCTAGGTCCCCACATTTTGATGCTCTGTGTCCCCACATTCTGCTGGTCTGAGTCCCCACATTCTGCTGGTCTGAGTCCCCACATTTTGATGCTCTGTGTCCCCACATTCTGCTGGTCTGAGTCCCCACATTCTGCTGGTCTGAGCCATCACATTCTGCTGGTCTGAGCCATCACATTCTGCTGGTCTGAGCCATCACATTCTGCTGGACTGAGCCCCCACATTTTGCTGGTCTGTGTCCCCACATTTCTGCTGGCCTGCGTCCCACCTTCTGATGATTTGAGTCCCAAATTAAGCTGGTCTCAGTACCACATTCTGCTGGTCTGATCCCCCAAATTGTGCTGGTCTCAGTACCACATTCTGCTGGTCTGATTCTCCAAATTCTGCTGGTCTGAGTCCCCACATTTTGCTGGTCTGTGTCCCCACATTCTGCTGGTCTGAGTCCCACATTTTGCTGGTCTGTTTCCCCACATTTTGCTGGTCTGAGTCCCCACATTTTGATGCTCTGTGTCCCCACATTCTGCTGGTCTAAGTCCCCACATTCTGCTGGTCTGAGTCCCCACATTTTGCTGGTCTGAGTCCCCACATTCTGCTGGTCTGAGTCCCCATATTCTGCTGGTCTGAGTCCCCACATTCTGCTGGTCTGAATTCCCACATTTGCTGGTCTGAGTCCCCACATTCTGCTGGTCTGAGTCCCCACATTTTGTTGCTCTGTGTCCCCACATTCTGCTGGTCTGTGTCCCCACATTTTGCTGGTCTGAGTCCCCACATTTTGCTGGTCTGAGTCCCCACATTCTGCTGGGCTGAGTCCCCACATTCTGCTGGTCTGAGTCCAATATTCTGCAGGTTTGAGACCCACATTCTGCTGGTCTAAGTTCCACAAACTGCAGGTTCGAGCCCCCACGTTCTGCTGGTCTGAGACCCCACTTTCTGCTGGTCTGAGTCCCCAAATTCTGCTGGTCTGAGTCCCCAACTTTTGCTGGTCTGAGTCCCCACATTCTGCTGGTCTGAGTCCCACAATCTGCTGTTCTGAGCCCCCAAATTTTGCTACTCTGATGCCCACAATTTGCTGCTTTGAGCCGTCACTTTCTGCTGGTCTGAGGCCCACATTCTGCTGGACTGAGTCCCACTTTCTGCTGGTCTGAGCCATCACATTCTGCTGGACTGAGTCCCACTTTCTGCTGGTCAGCTCCCCCAAAATCTGCTAGTCTGAGCCCCTGCTTTTTCCTGCTCTAAGACCCCACATTCTTCTGGTCTGAGTCTAACTTTCTGCTGGTCGGAGTCTCCAAATTCTGCTCTTCGGAGTCCCCATATTTTGCTGGTCTGCGCACATACATTCCACGGGTCTGTACCCCCACATTCTGCTGGTCTGGGTCCCACATTCTGCTGGTCTGAGTCCAAATTTCTGCTGGTCTGATCCCCCACATTCTGCTGGCCTGCGTCCCACCTTCTAATGATTTGAGTCCCAAATTCTGCTGGTCTCAGTACCACATTCTGCTGGTCTGATCCCGCAAATTCTGCTGGTCTGAGTACCACATTCTGCTGGTCTGATCCCCCAAAATTCTGCTGCTCTGAGAGCCCACCTTCTCCTGCTCAAAGCCCCAAAATCTATGCGTCTGAGTCCACATATTTTAATGGTCTGAGCACCCACATTCTACGGGTCTGTGCCCCCACATTCTGCTGGTCTGAGTCCCACATTCTGCTGGTCTGAGTCCAACTTTCTGCTGGTTTGATCCCCCACATTTCTGCTGGCCTGCGTCCCACTTTCTGATGATTTGAGTCCCAAATTAAGCTGGTCTCAGTACCACATTCTGCTGGTCTGATTCTCCAAATTCTGCTGGTCTCAGTACCACATTCTGCTGGTCTGATTCTCCAAATTCTGCTGGTCTGAGTACCACATTCTGCTGGTCTGTTTCCCCACATTTTGCTGGTCTGAGTCCCCACATTTTGATGCTCTGTGTCCCCACATTCTGCTGGTCTAAGTCCCCACATTCTGCTGGTCTGAGTCCCCACATTTTGCTGGTCTGAGTCCCCACATTCTGCTGGTCTGAGTCCCCATATTCTGCTGGTCTGAGTCCCCACATTCTGCTGGTCTGAATTCCCACATTTGCTCGTCTGATTCCCCACATTCTGCTGGTCTGAGTCCCCACATTTTGTTGCTCTGTGTCCCCAAATTCTGCTGGTCTGCGTCCCCACATTTTGCTGGTCTGAGTCCCCACATTTTGCTGGTCTGAGACCCCACATTCTGCTGGTCTGAGACCCCACATTCTGCTGGTCTGAGTCCAATATTCTGCAGGTTTGAGACCCACATTCTGCTGGTCTAAGTTCCACAAACTGCAGGTTCGAGCCCCCACGTTCTGCTGGTCTGAGACCCCACTTTCTGCTGGTCTGAGTCCCCAAATTCTGCTGGTCTGAGTCCCCAACTTTAGCTGGTCTGAGTCCCCACATTCTGCTGGTCTGAGTCCCACAATCTGCTGTTCTGAGCCCCCAAATTTTGCTACTCTGATGCCCACAATTTGCTGCTTTGAGCCGTCACTTTCTGCTGGTCTGAGGCCCACATTCTGCTGGACTGAGTCCCACTTTCTGCTGGTCTGAGCCATCACATTCTGCTGGACTGAGTCCCACTTTCTGCTGGTCAGCTCCCCCAAAATCTGCTAGTCTGAGCCCCTGCTTTTTCCTGCTCTAAGACCCCACATTCTTCTGGTCTGAGTCTAACTTTCTGCTGGTCGGAGTCTCCAAATTCTGCTCTTCGGAGTCCCCATATTTTGCTGGTCTGCGCACATACATTCCACGGGTCTGTACCCCCACATTCTGCTGGTCTGGGTCCCACATTCTGCTGGTCTGAGTCCAAATTTCTGCTGGTCTGATCCCCCCCATTCTGCTGGCCTGCGTCCCACCTTCTAATGATTTGAGTCCCAAATTCTGCTGGTCTCAGTACCACATTCTGCTGGTCTGATCCCGCAAATTCTGCTGGTCTGAGTACCACATTCTGCTGGTCTGATCCCCCAAAATTCTGCTGCTCTGAGAGCCCACCTTCTCCTGCTCAAAGCCCCAAAATCTATGCGTCTGAGTCCACATATTTTAATGGTCTGAGCACCCACATTCTACGGGTCTGTGCCCCCACATTCTGCTGGTCTGAGTCCCACATTCTGCTGGTCTGAGTCCAACTTTCTGCTGGTTTGATCCCCCACATTTCTGCTGGCCTGCGTCCCACTTTCTGATGATTTGAGTCCCAAATTAAGCTGGTCTCAGTACCACATTCTGCTGGTCTGATTCTCCAAATTCTGCTGGTCTCAGTACCACATTCTGCTGGTCTGATTCTCCAAATTCAGCTGGTCTGAGTACCACGTTCTGCTGGTCTGAGTCCCCACATTTTGCTGGTCTGTTTCCCCACATTTTGCTGTCTGAGTCCCCACATTTTGATGCTCTGTGTCCCCACATTCTGCTGGTCTAAGTCCCCACATTCTGCTGGTCTGAGTCCCCACATTTTGCTGGTCTGAGTCCCCACATTCTGCTGGTCTGAGTCCCCATATTCTGCTGGTCTGAGTCCCCACATTCTGCTGGTCTGAATTCCCACATTTGCTGGTCTGATTCCCCACATTCTGCTGGTCTGAGTCCCCACATTTTGTTGCTCTGTGTCCCCAAATTCTGCTGGTCTGCGTCCCCACATTTTGCTGGTCTGAGTCCCCACATTTTGCTGGTCTGAGTCCCCACATTCTGCTGGTCTGAGTCCCCACATTCTGCTGGTCTGAGTCCAATATTCTGCAGGTTTGAGACCCACATTCTGCTGGTCAAAGTTCCACAAACTGCAGGTTCGAGCCCCCACGTTCTGCTGGTCTGTGACCCCACTTTCTGCTGGTCTGAGTCCCCAAATTCTGCTGGTCTGAGTCCCCAACATTTGCTGGTCTGAGTCCCCACATTCTGCTGGTCTGAGTCCCACAATCTGCTGTTCTGAGCCCCCAAATTCTGCTGGACTGAGTCTCCACATTTTGCTGGTCTGAGTCCCCACATTTTGCTGGTCTGAGTCCCCACATTCTGCTGGTCTGAGTCCCCAAATTCTGCTGGTCTGAGTCCCCAAATTTGCTGGTCTGAGTCCCCACATTTTGATGCTCTGTGTCCCCACATTCTGCTGGTCTGCGTCCCCACATTTTGCTGGTCTGAGTCCCTACATTTTGCTGGTCTGAGTCCCCACATTCTGATGGTCTGAGTCCCCACATTTTGATGCTCTGTGTCCCCATATTCTGCTGGTCTGAGTCCCCACATTCTGCTGGTCTGAGCCATCACATTCTGCTGGTCTGAGCCATCACATTCTGCTGGTCTGAGCCATCACATTCTGCTGGACTGAGCCCCCACATTTTGCTGGTCTGTGTCCCCACATTTCTGCTGGCCTGCGTCCCACCTTCTGATGATTTGAGTCCCAAATTAAGCTGGTCTCAGTACCACATTCTGCTGGTCTGATTCTCCAAATTCTGCTGATCTCAGTACCACATTCTGCTGGTCTGATTCTCCAAATTCTGCTGGTCTGAGTACCACATTCTGCTGGTCTGATCCCCCAAATTCTGCTGCTCTGAGAGCCGACCTTCTCCTGCTCAAAGCCCCAAAATCTAGGCGTCTGAGTCCACATATTTTGATGGTCTGAGCACCCACATTCTACGGGTCTGTGCCCCCACATTCTGCTGGTCTGAGTCCCACATTCTGCTGGCCTGAGTCTCCACATTTTGCTGGTCTGAGTCCCCACATTTTGCTGGTCTGTGTCCCCACATTCTGCTGGTCTGAGTCCCACATTTTGCTGGTCTGTTTCCCCACATTTTGCTCGTCTGAGTCCCCACATTCTGCTGGTCTGAGTCCCCACATTCTGCTGGTCTGAGTCCCCATATTCTGCTGGTCTGAGTCCCCACATTCTGCTGGTCTGAATTCCCACATTTGCTGGTCTGAGTCCCCACATTCTGCTGGTCTGAGTCCCCACATTTTGTTGCTCTGTGTCCCCAAATTCTGCTGGTCTGCGTCCCCACATTTTGCTGGTCTGAGTCCCCACATTTTGCTGGTCTGAGTCCCCACATTCTGCTGGTCTGAGTCCCCACATTTTGATGCTTTGTGTCCCCACATTCTGCTGGTCTGAGTCCCCACATTCTGCTGGTCTGAGCCATCACATTCTGCTGGTCTGAGCCATCACATTCTGCTGGACTAAGTCCACACCTTCTGCTTCTCAGCTCCCACAAAATCTGCTAGTCTGAGCCCCCGCATTTACCTTCTCTCAGGCCCCACATTCTTCTGGTCTGAGCCCCACATTCTTCTGGTCTGAGTCTAACTTTCTGCTGGTCTGAGACTCCAAATTCTGCTGTTCTGAGTCCCCATATTTTGCTGGTCTGAGCACACACATTCCATGGGTCTGTGCCCCCACATTCTGCTGGTCTGAGTCCCACATTCTGCTGGTCTGTGCCCCCACATTCAGCTGGTCTGAGTCCCACATTCTGCTGGTCTGGATCCCACATTCTGTTGGTCTGAGTCCAACTTTCTGCTGGTCTGAGACCCACATTCTGCTGGTCTGAATCCCCACATTCTGCTGGTCTGAGTCCCCACATTTTGCTGGTCTGAGTCCCCCATATTCTGCTGGTCTGAGTCACAAAATTCTGCTGGTCTAGGTCCCCATATTTTGATGCTCTGTGTCCCCACATTCTATCGGTCTGAGTCCCCACATTCTGCTGGTCTGTGTCCCCACATTCTGCTGGTCTGAGTCACCAAATTCTTTTGGTCTAGATACCCAAATTATGATGCTCTGTGTCCCCACATTCTGCCGGTCTGAGTCCCCACATTCTGCTGGTCTGAGTCCCCACATTCTGCTGGTCTGAGTCACCAAATTCTTTTGGTCCACATCCCCACATTTTGATGCTCTGTGTCCCCACATTCTTCTGGTCTACGTCCAACTTTCTGCTGGTCAGAGTCCCATATTCTGCTGCTCTGAGTCCCCACATTCTCTTGCCCTAATTCCCCACATTCTGCGGGTCTGAGCCCCCACATTCTGCTCGCTGGAGTCCCACATACTGCTGGTCTGAGTCCCACTTTCTGCAGGTCTGAGCCCCCATATTCTCCTGGTCTGAGTACCCAAATTCTGCTGGTCTGAGTTCGAAATTCTGCTCGTCTCAGTCCCCACATTCTGATGGTCTTAGCCCCCATATTCTGCTGGTCTGAGTCCCCAAATTCTGCTGGTCTGAGTCCAATATTCTGCAGGTTTGAGCCCCCATATTCTGCTCGACTGAGTCCCCACATTCTGCAGGTTTGAGCCCCCATATTCTGCTGGTCTGAGTCCCGACATTCTGCTGGTCTGAGTCCAATATTCTGCAGGTTTGAGACCCACATTCTGCTGGTCTGAGTCCCACAAACTGCAGGTTCGAGCCCCCACGTTCTGCTAGTCTGAGACCCCACTTTCTGCTGGTCTGAGTCACCACATTCTGCTGGTCTGAGTCCCCACATTCTGCTGGTCTGAGTCCCCACATTTTGCTGGTATGAGTCACCACAATCTGCTGGTCTGAGTCCCCACATTCTGCTGGTCTGAGTCCCCACATTTTGCTGATCTGAGTCCCCACATTTTGTGGTCTGAGTCCCCACATTCTGCAGGTCTGAGTCCAACTTTCTGCTGGTCTGAGACCCACATTCTGCTGGTCTGAATCCCCACATTCTGCTGGTCTGAGTCCCCACATTCTGCTGGTCTGAATCACCATGTTCTGGTGGTCTGAGTCCCCACATTGTGCTGGTCTGAGTCCCCACATTCTGCTGGTCTGAGTCCCAAAATCTGCTGTTCTGAGCCCCCAAATTATGCTAGTCTGAGGCCCACAATTTGCTGCTTTGAGCCATCACATTCTGCTGATCTGTGTCACCACTTCCTGCTGGTCTGACGCCCACATTCTGCTGGTCTGAATCCCCACATGCTGCTGGTCTGAGTCCCCACATTCTGCTGGTCTGAGTCATCACATTCTGCGGGTCTGAGTCCCCACATTTTGCTGGTCTGAGTCCCCACATTCTGCTGGCCTGAGTCTCCACATTTTGCTGGTCTGAGTCCCCACATTTTGCTGGTCTGTGTCCCCACATTCTGCTGGTCTGAGTCCCACATTTTGCTGGTCTAATTCCCCACATTTTGCTCGTCTGAGTCCCCACATTCTGCTGGTCTGAGTCCCCACATTTTGCTGGTCTGAGTCCCCACATTCTGCTGGTCTGAGTCCCCATATTCTGCTGGTCTGAGTCCCCACATTCTGCTGGTCTGAATTCCCACATTTGCTGGTCTGAGTCCCCACATTCTGCTGGTCTGAGTCCCCACATTTTGTTGCTCTGTGTCCCCAAATTCTGCTGGTCTGCGTCCCCACATTTTGCTGGTCTGAGTCCCCACATTTTGCTGGTCTGAGTCCCCACATTCTGCTGGTCTGAGTCCCCACATTTTGATGCTTTGTGTCCCCACATTCTGCTGGTCTGAGTCCCCACATTCTGCTGGTCTGAGCCATCACATTCTGCTGGTCTGAGCCATCACATTCTGCTGGACTAAGTCCACACCTTCTGCTGCTCAGCTCCCACAAAATCTGCTAGTCTGAGCCCCCGCATTTACCTTCTCTCAGGCCCCACATTCTTCTGGTCTGAGCCCCACATTCTTCTGGTCTGAGTCTAACTTTCTGCTGGTCTGAGTCTCCAAATTCTGCTGTTCTGAGTCCCCATATTTTGCTGGTCTGAGCACACACATTCCATGGGTCTGTGCCCCCACATTCTGCTGGTCTGAGTCCCACATTCTGCTGGTCTGTGCCCCACATTCAGCTGGTCTGAGTCCCACATTCTGCTGGTCTGGATCCCACATTCTGTTGGTCTGAGTCCAACTTTCTGCTGGTCTGAGACCCACATTCTGCTGGTCTGAATCCCCACATTCTGCTGGTCTGAGTCCCCACATTTTGCTGGTCTGAGTCCCCATATTCTGCTGGTCTGAGTCACAAAATTCTGCTGGTCTAGGTCCCCATATTTTGATGCTCTGTGTCCCCACATTCTATCGGTCTGAGTCCCCACATTCTGCTGGTCTGAGTCCCCACATTCTGCTGGTCTGAGTCACAAATTCTTTTGGTCTAGATACCCAAATTATGATGCTCTGTGTCCCCACATTCTGCCGGTCTGAGTCCCCACATTCTGCTGGTCTGAGTCCCCACATTCTGCTGGTCTGAGTCACCAAATTCTTTTGGTCCACATCCCCACATTTTGATGCTCTGTGTCCCCACATTCTTCTGGTCTACGTCCAACTTTCTGCTGGTCAGAGTCCCATATTCTGATGCTCTGAGTCCCCACATTCTCTTGCCCTAATTCCCCACATTCTGCGGGTCTGAGCCCCCACATTCTGCTCGCTGGAGTCCCACATACTGCTGGTCTGAGTCCCACTTTCTGCAGGTCTGAGCCCCAGTATTCTCCTGGTCTGAGTACCCAAATTCTGCTGGTCTGAGTTCGAAATTCTGCTCGTCTCAGTCCCCACATTCTGATGGTCTTAGCTCCCATATTCTGCTGGTCTGAGTCCCCAAATTCTGCTGGTCTGAGTCCAATATTCTGCAGGTTTGAGCCCCCATATTCTGCTCGACTGAGTCCCCACATTCTGCTGGTCTGAGTCCAATATTCTGCAGGTTTGAGACCCACATTCTGCTGGTCTGAGTCCCACAAACTGCAGGTTCGAGCCCCCACGTTCTGCAAGTCTGAGACCCCACTTTCTGCTGGTCTGAATCGCCACATTCTGCAGGTTTGAGCCTCCACATTCTGCTGGTCTGAGTCACCACATTCTGCTGGTCTGAGTCCCCACATTCTGCTGGTCTGAGTCCCCACATTTTGCTGGTATGAGTCACCACAATCTGCTGGTCTGAGTCCCCACATTCTGCTGGTCTGAGTCCCCACATTTTGCTGATCTGAGTCCCCACATTTTGTGGTCTGAGTCCCCACATTCTGCAGGTCTGAGTCCAACTTTCTGCTGGTCTGAGACCCACATTCTGCTGGTCTGAATCCCCACATTCTGCTGGTCTGAGTCCCCACATTCTGCTGGTCTGAATCACCATGTTCTGGTGGTCTGAGTCCCCACATTGTGCTGGTCTGAGTCCCCACATTCTGCTGGTCTGAGTCCCAAAATCTGCTGTTCTGAGCCCTCAAATTATGCTAGTCTGAGGCCCACAATTTGCTGCTTTGAGCCGTCACATTCTGCTGATCTGTGTCACCACTTCCTGCTGGTCTGACGCCCACATTCTGCTGGTCTGAATCCCCACATGCTGCTGGTCTGAGTCCCCACATTCTGCTGGTCTGAGTCATCACATTCTGCGGGTCTGAGTCCCCACATTTTGCTGGTCTGAGTCCCCACATTTTGCTGGCCTGAGTCCCCACATTCTGCTGCTCTGAGTCACCTAATTCTGCTGGTCAATTTCCCCACATTTTGATGCTCTGTTTCCCAACATTCTGCCGGTCTGAGTCCCCACATTTT
Organism: Isurus oxyrinchus; assembly: GCA_026770705.1. Lineage (NCBI taxonomy): Eukaryota > Metazoa > Chordata > Chondrichthyes > Lamniformes > Lamnidae > Isurus > Isurus oxyrinchus. The sequence goes on from JANJGN010003329.1 coordinate 46,539, forward strand.
GCTGATCTGAGTCCCCACATTTTGTGGTCTGAGTCCCCACAATCTGCTGGTCTGAGTCCCCACATTCTGCTGGTCTGAGTCACCACATTCTGCTGGTCTGAGTCCCCACATTCTGCTGGTCTGAGTCCCCACATTTTGCTGGTATGAGTCACTACAATCTGCTGGTCTGAGTCCTCACATTCTGCTGGTCTGAGTCCCCACATTCCGCTGGTCTAGGTCCCCACATTTTGATGCTCTGTGTCCCCACATTCTGCTGGTCTGAATCCCCACATTCTGCTGGTCTGAGTCCCCACATTCTGCTGGTCTGAATCACCATGTTCTGGTGGTCTGAGTCCATACATTTTGCTGGTCTGAGTCCCCACATTTTGCTGGCCTGAGTCCCCACATTCTGCTGGTCTGAGTCACCAAATTCTGCAGGTCAATTTCCCCACATTTTGATGCTCTGTTACCCCACATTCTGCCCGTCTGAGTCCCCACATTCTGCTGGTCTGAGTCCCCAAATTCTGCAGTTCTGAGTCCCACATTCTGCAGGTTCGAGCCCCCAGATTCTGCTGGTCTTAGCACCCATATTCTGCTCGTCTGAATCGCCACATTCTGCAAGTTTGAGCCTCCACATTCTGCTGGTCTGAGTCCCCAAATTCTGCTGGTCTGAGTCACCGCATTCTGCTGGTCTGAGTCCCCAAATTCAGCTGGTCTGAGTCCCCACATTTTGCAG
>JANJGN010003330.1:0-47219 GCA_026770705.1 Isurus oxyrinchus
CCTGCCCGCCCTTCCCAACCGTATCTTTCCCACCCCCCCCCCCACCCCTGCCCCCGCGTGAGGAGGATGGGAGGGGGGGTGGGGTGGCAGTCATGGGCCAAATTGGCGTTCCACCAGCGCATGGCAAGATCCCACAGTTTAATGGAAGGTTTTGGCGGCTTCCTTCACTCCCCCCCCCCAATGCGCTATGAATATTGGGCATCGGTCCAGACATTGTTCTCCCCCCCAAAAAAAAATCATTGGGTATGGGTATGGGGGTGGAAGAAGGTCAGGGTCTTGTTGTGGTGGGTGTGCCTTTAAATGGCCTCCTCCCCTCCCCCCCATTCCTCCACCCCAGCGCCTTCTGGGTAGAGGGCGCGCACTGCGCATGCCCGGCAGTCCATCTCCCGTTTTGTGGGAGGGGGTGGGCGTGGTCCCGCTAGGGGGCGGGGGAACGCTTTTACGTCACGTCACGTCACGCCTCCGCAAGGTCGCTTGGGCGCAGCCGGGTTGTTGGGCGGGGGTCCCGCGCGGTGAGGTCATGCCGTCGGCGCTCCCGCGCGTTCTCGCCCCCTCCCCCACCGTGAACGGCGGTGGGCGTGGTCCCGGCTGTGCCCCCACCCCCCCCCACGTGCCGTGAGGTCATGACGCATGGCTGCGTCGTCCCCGAATGCTTGAACGCCGGTGAGCTGAACTTCGAAGGGGATTGCGGTGGGGGGGGGTTGGACTTGGCCGCTGTGATGTCATGACGTCAGGGCGGCGCTCTTCTTTTGTCTGACGGCGGTGGGCGTGGTCCGGCAGGGCCGGGCTGGGCTGCCGATGCCATCGTCGCCGCCCCTCCGCCCACGGACGGGAGGGTGGGCGTGGTCTGTCTGCGGGCTAAGGCGTGGCGATGTTACGTCGTCGCTGCGCACTTGGCAGATACAGGATGGTGGTTTTTTTGGGGTGGGGGGGGGGTGGGGTTTGGAATCGCCGGTGGGCGTGGCCCAGCCGGGGCCGGCGCGCGCGTTGTCAGGATGTGCGCGCGGGTCGGCCCCGCCCCCCTCCTCTCCCTCCCCTTCCTCGAAGCGGTGAGAGGCGCGGTGACGTCACGTCGTTCCCAACCCCGCCCCCCCCCCCCCCCCAATCTCTCTCCTCTCCCCAGCCAATGAGGGGAGAGGGACCGATCGTCGGCGCCCTGACGTCAGCCCCCTCCAACCCGGTCGGCGGGCTCGCGGACGCCGCCGGACGTGCGTTGCGCGGGCGCGAGCGCGCAGGGCGGGTGAGCCGGGCCTGCGCCGCGAGACGGGAGCGGCCGTTAGAAGGAGGGAGAGAGGGAGCGGTCAGTGTCGGGCCGCTGTCCGGCCGGCGTGAGAGGGACGGAGAGGCCCAGTCCGGCCACTGGAGACCGTGGGGGAGGGGCTGAGAGGCCCAGTCCGGCCACAGGGAGAGGGAGGAGGAGGGGGAGTGACCATCCCTCCCCGGCCAGAGTGACCATCCCTCCCCTGGCCAGAGTGACCATCCCTCCCCTGGCCAGAGTGACCTGTGTCCAGCCAGAGGATAAGGGGGAGTGACCATCCCTCCCCGGCCAGAGTGACCCTGTGTCCAGCCAGAGTGACCCTGTGTCCAGCCAGAGTGACCCTGTGTCCAGCTAGAGTGACCATCCCTCCCCGGCCAGAGTGACCCTGTGTCCGGCCAGAGTGACAGGAGAGTGACCATCCCTCCCCGGCCAGAGTGACAGGAGAGTGACCATCCCTCCCCGGCCAGAGTGACAGGAGAGCGACCATCCCTCCCCGGCCAGAGTGACAGGAGAGCGACCATCCCTCCCCGGCCTGAGGGAGCCAGAGTGACCATCCCTCCCCGGCCAGAGTGACAGGAGAGCGACCATCCCACCCCGGCCTGAGGGAGCCAGGGTGACCCTGCGTCCAGCCAGAGGGAGGGGGGGAGCGACCGTCCCTCCCCTGGCCCGAGCGACCCTGCGTCCGCCCGGCTGGAAGGAGGGCGGCCATCTCCCTAGCCAGAGTGGCCCTGTGCCAAGCCACCGGGAGCCAGGGTGACCATCTCTCTGGCCAGAGGGAAGGGAGAGTGACCATCTCTCTGGCCAGAGGGCGGGGAGAGCGGGCATCTCTTGGCTCAGAGGGAGCGACTGTGACCATCCTCTCCGGCCAGACTGACCCTGCGTCCCGCCAGAGAGAGAAGGGAGAGTGACTCCGTCTGGCCGGGGGTGACTCTGTGTCGGGGAAGAGTGACCGTCTGCCCGGCCAGGGTTGGGTGAGAGAGCGAGAGAGTGAGGGTCCATCTCCAGCCAGAGGGACCCTATGCCCGGCCAGAAGAAAGGAAAGAGAGAGTGACCAGCTCCCTGGCCAGGGAGGGAGGGCGAGTGAATCTCTCCAGCCAGAGTGACCTTTTGCGCTGCCAGAGAGAGAGAGTGACCCTCTCTGGTCAGCGTGACGCCCTCTCTCCCCCCTCCCACCCCCCCCACCCCGGCCACCATGGCCCAGAGGCAACCAGCTGCCCTGGGAGACTGGACACCAGCAGACCCGTGCCCCGGGGCGCCCGCTGACCAGTGCCCGGGGGGTGCCGGCCACGCCCGCTGAGGGCCCTCCGGCCGTCGCGCCGGCCGACCAGCCCGCACCGGCCCCCGTCGGCGAGCCTCCGGCCGTCGCGCCGGCCGACCGGCCCGTACCGGACTCCGGCGGCGAGCCTCCGGCCGTCGGGCCGGCCGACCGGCCCCCCGCCGGCGCCGGCCAGCCTCGGAGCCCATCGGCCGAGCAGGCACGGCCGCCGGCCTCGCCCCGCGGCCCCGGCGGCGAGCCGGCCCCCGACGTGGTCTCGCTGGCCGACACGGCCTCCCTCTACGGCCAGGTGGACTCGGTCTCCATGTACGGCACGGCCGAGTCCCTGCTGCAGGAGGACGGCAGCTCGCTGGGATCGGACTCAGAGCTCAACGGCAGCACCGCCTCCTCGCAGCGCACCGACAAGTACGGCTTCCTGGGAGGGACGCAGTTCTGCGGCGGGCAGTGAGTATGACCACGGGGGTGGGGGGCGGGGAGGTGGGGTTTGCGAGAGAGAGAGCGTGGAGTTCGGGGTTGTGTGGGGGGTGAGGGGAGGGGGTTGGACGGGAGGGGAGGTGGGGTTTGCGAGAGAGAGAGAGCGCGGAGTTCGGGGTTGTGTGGTGGTGAGCTGAGAGGGGGGATGAACGGGAGGGTGAGGGGAGAGGGGAGGTGGGGTTTGCGAGAGAGAGAGAGCAGAGTTCAGGGTTGTGTGTGGGTGAGGTGAGGGGAGGGGGCTAGACGGGAGGGGAGGGTGGGTTTGTGAGAGAGAGAGAGCGCGGAGTTCGGGGTTGTGTGGGGTGAGGTGAGGGGAGGGCGGAGTGGACGGGAAGGGAGGTGAGGTTTGCGAGAGAGAGAGAGCCCGGAGTTCGGGGTTGTGTGGTGGTGAGGTGAGGGGAGGGGGGGTGGACGGGAGGGGGAGGGTGAGGGGAGGTGGGGTTTGCGAGAGAGAGCAGAGTTCGGGGTTGTGTGTGGGTGAGGTGAGGGGGGGGTAGACGGGAGGGGAGGGGGGGTTTGCGAGAGAGAGAGAGAGCGCGGAGTTCGGGGTTGTGTGGGGGTGAGGTGAGGGGAGGGGATGGGAGGGGGTGGTGGGGTGGGGAGGGGGAGGTTGGGTTTGCGAGAGAGAGCGTCGAGTTCGGGGTTGTGTGGGGGTGAGGTGAGGGGAGGAGGGGTGGACGGGAGGGGGTGGTGGGGAGGGGAGGTGGGGTTTGCGAGAGAGAGAGAACGCAGAGTTCGGGGTTGTGTGGGGGTGGGGTGAGGTGAGGGGGGCGGTAGATGGGAGGGGAGGTGGGGTTTGCGAGAGAGAGAGAGTGCGGAGTTCGGGGTTGTGTGGGGGGTGAGGGGACGGGGGATAGATGGGAAGGGAGGTGGGGTTTGCGAGAGAGAGAGCGTGGAGTTTGGGGTTGTGTGTGTGTGGGGGGTGGGAGAGCTACTGTCCTGACGTTCACCAGGCAATGGAGACAGCCCCTCGAGCCTGCTTCCCCACCCCCCCCATCTGATAAGTGGCCTCGACTCCGTTTTCCTGTCCTTCCCCCCCACCTCCCCCCCATAACCCTCGACTGCCTCATCGATCAGAAACCCGCCTCGCTCCGCCTTGAGTATATCCAACAGCCCCGGCCTCCACTGCTCTCTGAGGGGTGGGGGGAGGGGGGTGGGAGAGAATCCCACAGACTGACCACCCTCTGAGAGAAGAAATTCCTCCTCCTCTCCGTCTTCAACGGGAGACCCCCTCGTTCTGAAACTGTGTCCCCCTCGCCCCCCTCCGTCCTCGTTCTAGATAACCCCCCCCCCCCCCACGTGGGGGAAACATCCTCCCAGCATCCACCCTGTGGAGCCCCCTACCCCTCCCCCCCCCCTTCCACCTCAGAATCTAATCTGTCTCGATAAGATCGCCTCTCATTCGTCCAAACCCCAATGGGTAACAGGGCCCGACCTGCTCAACCTCTCTCCTCACGAGACAAACCCCCCCCCCTTCGTCCCAGGAATCGGCCGAGCTAAGCTTCTCTGAACGGCCTCCGGCGCGAGCCTGTCCCATCCTTAAGGAAGGAGACCGAAACTGTCCGCAGGGCCCCAGGAGCGGCCTCACCCAAAGCCCCGGACAGTCGGAGCGAGACACCCCCCCCCCACTTTTCCTGACTCCGTCCCCCTCTCAAAGAAGGACAACGTTCCTCTCGCCACCCACCCCCCCCCCTCCCCCGATCACTTGCTGCATCTGCACACCAACTTCTTTTTGTGATTCGTGCACCAGGATGCCCGGATCCCTCCGCACCCTCAGAATCCCGCAGCCTCGCTCTGTTTGAACAATGGTCTGCTTTTCTGTCCTGCCAGCCAGAGTGATCGAGCTACCTGCTGCACCTGACTTTCTGTCCCCGTGGGAGCACACTCAAGGCTTCTGTTCGTGACTCTCCCAATTTCACAGTCCCCGGATTCTGGTCACCCCCACCCCCCCCCAATCCACCGGCAACACCTTTTCTACATCGACCCCTGTCGCAGCACCTTCATCGTGTGAAACTCAGGTCACCTTTCTCCAAAAAAAAGACCCCTCCCCCCCACCCACCACACCAACACCCTAAACACAGACCGCTCCCTCTGTCCTGATGGTTACAAATTGTCCGTTCTGGCCGCCGACACCTTCGGACTGACTCCTGGGGGGGTGGGGGTGGGGGGGAGGGGGGTGGGGGGGGAGGGGGGTGGGGGTTTGTCTCGTGAGGAGAGAGGTTGAGCAGGTTGGGCCCTGTCCCCTGTTGGACCGGCGGCGGAGGCCCCCGATGGGAGGCCCTCTACGGAGGTGTCCTCCCCCTTTCTATCGGAGACCTGGGTTGGAGGGTGTTGCATGCAGCAGTCCCTTATAATCACAGAATGCATAGGTTCACGGACTCCCAGGACACGTGCCCTTTTTGCGGTCTTGTGGAGTCCGTGGACCATGCGTATATAGGGTGTGTTAGGCTGCACTCCCTTTTTAGTTATTTGAGAAACCTTTTATTGATGTTTTGTTTGCACTTCAGCCCCACGCTCCTGATCTATGGGCACCCGGTGCGGAAGGGGGTCGGGAAGGAGGAGGCCCTCCTCGTGAACCTGCTCCTGGGCCTGGCCAAGTTGGCCATTCACAGGTCCAGGCAGCGGGCGATCGACGGGGAAGCCCCGCCCGATTGGTTGTCCCTCTTCCGCGGCTATGTTCGCGGCTGGATGTCCCCGGAGAGGGAGCACGCGGTGTCTGCTGGCACTCTTGAGGCCTTTTGTGCTCGGTGGGCACCGCGGGGACTGGGGTGTTTTGTTGACCCCTTTAATCACATTTTGGTTTGAAGTTGTAAGTTTCCTTCAAATTTTGTCTTCAGTTTTACAGCTGACCTGAATTAGGGGCTGTGCTTGATTTGTCCTCATTTTGTTGATTTGGTTTAATTGGTTTCACCCCAAAAAAAAGATAACCTGTCCCCTGTTGGAGTTTAGACGAATGAGAGGCGATCTTATCGAGACAGATAAGATTCTGAGAGGGATGGGGGGGTGGGGGGGCCGGGTGTTGGTGGTGGTAGGGGACTCGACAGGGGTGGATGCTGGGAGGATGTTCCCCCCCCCCACCTCGTGTGGGGGGTGGGTGGAATTTAGAACGAGGAGGGAGGGGGGGGAGGGGCGGCACAGTTTCAGAACGAGGGGGGTCGGAGAGGAGGAGGGATTTCTTCTCCCAGAGGGTGGTCAGTCTGTGGGATTCCACCCACCCACCCAGAGAGCAGCGGAGGCCAGGGCTGTTGGACATACTCAAGGCCGACGAGGCGGGTTTCTGATCGACGAGGGTTGTGGTGGGAGGGGGAGAGTCAGGAAAGCGGAGTCCAGGCCGCAATCAGATCGGCCGCGATCTTATCGAATGGTGGGGGGGGTGGGGGGGGGGGGGGGGGGGAGCAGGCCAGAGGGGCCGAGTGGCCTCGTCCTGCTCCTCTTTTGACCTGAGCTCGTGTTCTTCTATTTGTGTTTTGCAGCGGTCTCTGCTTCTGAACCAGGCAGCAGAACTGTGAGCAGTGTGGTTGAAACAGGGCAGGCAGAGAGGACGATTGCCGCATCCTCCTAAGTGTGGTCTAGCTGAGTCTTGCTTGCAATAGAGGGAGGGTGCGCAGGGCTGGATATGAGGTCGAACTGAGGTTATGTTTGTGTGTGTGTGTGTGTGTGTGTGTGTGTGTGTGTCTGTGTGTGTGTGTGTCTGTGTCTGTGTGTGTGTGTGTGTCTGTGTGTGTGTGTGTGTGTGTGTGTGTCTGTGTGTGTGATCACACTCAGGCACTGAAGCACTCTCCTCCAGTGCATCTCTGCTCCTCTGTAGTATTATTCCGGCTGGGGTGGGGATCAGTGCTTACAGCATCGTGTAGGGACCCCGTGCTGGCCTGAGGGTGCCAGGCAGCGGTGCAGATTGAGGCTGGCTCATCTCAGCCCAGTTGTGCAATCTGCTGTGCAACTCAGCGTTAATTACAAAAGCTATTGACTGAGATAAAGTGGCAGGGCGAGATAGATCAGATTCCAGCCTGTAACTCACTGCCGAGTATCTGTTATTCTGTATATAATCCACAGGGAACCCCTCGGTCAGATTCCAGTCTGTAACTCACTCCCAGGTATCTGTTATTCTATATATAAACCACCCCGAACCCCTCGATTAGATTCCACTCTGTAACTCACTCCCGGGTATCTGTTATTCTGTATATAAACCACCCCCGAACCCCTTGATTACATTCCAGTCTGTAACTCACTCCTGGGTATCTATTATTCTACATATAAACCCCCCGATCCCCTCGATTAGATTCCAGTCTGTAACTCACTCCCGGGTATCTGTTATTCTGTATATAAACCACCCCCGAACCCCTTGATTACATTCCAGTCTGTAACTCACTCCTGGGTATCTATTATTCTACATATAAACCCCCCGATCCCCTTGATTAGATTCCAGTCTGTAACTCACTCCTGGGTATCTATTATTCTATATGTAAACCACCCGAACCCCTTGATTAGATTCCAGTGTATAACTCACTCCCGGGTATCTGTTATTCTATATATAAACTACCCCGATCTCCTCAATGAGATTCCAGTCTGTAACTCAAACCGGGTATCTGATTTTCCATATATAAACCACCCCGAACCCCTCGATTAGATTCCAGTCTGTAACTCACTCCCGGGTATCTGTTATTCTATATATAAACTACCCCGATCTCCTCGATGAGATTCCAGTCTGTAACTCAAACCGGGTATCTGATTTTCCATATATAAACCACCCCGAACCCCTCGATTAGATTCCAGTCTGTAACTCACTCCCGGGTATCTGTTATTCTATATATAAACCCCCCCACCCCCTGAACCTCACGATTAGATTCCAGTCTGTATCTCACTCCCGGGTATCTGTTATTCTATATATAAACTAACCCGAACCCCTCGATTAGATACCAGTCTGTAACTCACTCCCGGGTATCTGTTATTCTATATATAAACCCCTCCGAACCCCTCAATTAGATTCCAGTCTGTAACTCACTTCCGGGTATCTATTATTCTACACATAAACCCCCCAATCCCCTCAATTAGATTCCAGTCTGTAACTCACTCCCGGGTATCTGTTATTCTATATATACCACCCCGAACCCCTTCAATAGATTCCAGTCTGTAACTCACTCCTGGGTATCTATTATTCTACATATAAACCCCCCGAACCCCTCGATTAGATTCCAGTCTGTAACTCACTCCCGGGTATCTGTTATTCTATATATAAACCCCTCCGAACCCCTCAATTAGATTCCAGTCTGTAACTCACTTCCGGGTATCTATTATTCTACATATAAACCCCCCAATCCCCTCAATTAGATTCCAGTCTGTAACTCACTCCCGGGTATCTGTTATTCTATATATACCACCCCGAACCCCTTCAATAGATTCCAGTCTGTAACTCACTCCTGGGTATCTATTATTCTACATATAAACCCCCCGAACCCCTCGATTAGATTCCAGTCTGTAACTCACTCCCGGGTATCTGTTATTCTATATATAAACCCCCCCCGAACCCCTCGATTAGATTCCAGTCTGTAACTCACTCCCGGGTATCTGTTATGCTATATATAAACCCCTCCGAACCCCTCGATTAGATTCCAGTCTGTAACTCACTCCCGGGTATCTGTTGTTCTATATATAAACCACCCCAAACCCCTTGATTAGATTCCAGTCTGTATCTCACTCCCGGGTATCTGTTATTCTATATATAAACCACCCCCGAACCCCTCGATTACATTCCAGTCTGTAACTCATTCCCGGGTATCTGTTGTTCTATATATAAACCACCACCCCCCCCCGCCCCGAACCCCTCGATTAGATACCAGTCTGTCACTCACTCACGGGTATCTGTTATTCTATTTATAAACCCCTCCGAACCCCTCGATTAGATTCCTGTCTGTAACTCACTCCCGGGTATCTATTATTCTACATATAAACCCCCCAATCCCCTCAATTAGATTCCAGTCTGTAACTCACTCCCGGGTATCTGTTGTTCTATATATAAACCCCCGCCACCTCGATTAGATTCCAGTCTGTAACTCATTCCTGGGTATCTGTTATTCTATATATAAACCACCCCGAACCACTCCAATTGATTCCAGTCTATAACTCACACCCGGTTATCTGTTCTTCTATATATAAACCATCCGAAACCCTGGATTAGATTCCAGTCTGGATCTCACTCTCGGCTATCTGCTATTCTATGCTAAACCCCCCCCGAACCCCTCGATTAGATTCCAATCTGTATCTCGCTCCCGGGTATCTGTTATTCTATGTATTCCACCCCGAATCCCTCCAATAGATTCCAGTCTGTAACTCACTCCCGGGTATCTGTTACTCTATATATAAACCACCCTGATCCGCTCGATTAGATTCCTGTGTATAATTCACTCTTGGGTATATGTTATTCTATATATAAACCACCTTCCGAACCCCTCGATTAGATTTCAGTCTGTAACTCACACTCAGGTATCTGTTATTCTATATTTTAACCCACCGGAACCCCTCGATTAGATTCCAGTCTGTAACTCACTCCCGTGTATCTGTTATTCTGTATATAAACCACCCGGAACCCCTCGATTAGATTCCAGTCTGTAACTCTCTCCCGGGTATCTGTTATTCTATATATTCCACCCCGAATCCCCCCAATAGATTCCAGTCTGTAACTCTCTCCCGGGTATCTGTTATTCTATATATAAACCACCCCGAGCCCCTCGATTAGATTCCAGTCTATAACTCACTCCCGGGTATCTGTTATTCTATATGTAAACCACCTTCCGAACCCCTCGATTAGATTTCAGTCTGTAACTCATTCCCGGGTATCTGTTATTCTATATATAAACCCACCCGAAACCCTCGATTAGATTCCAGTCTGTAACTCACTCCCGGATATCTGTTATTCTGTATATAAACACCCCGAACCCTTCGATTAGATTCCAGTCTGTAACTCACACTTGGGTATCTGTTATTCTATATATAAACCCACCTGAACCCCTCGATTAGATTCCAGTCTGTAACTCACTTCCAGGTATCTGTTATTCTGTATATAAACCACCCTGAACACCTCGATTAGATTCCAGTCTGTAACTCACTCCCGGGTATCTGTTATTCGAAATATAAACCACCCTGAACCCCTCGATTAGATTCCAGTCTGTAACTCACTCCCGTGTATCTATTATTCTATATATAAACCACCACCCCGAATCCCTTGATTAGATTCCAGTCTGTAACTCACTCCCGGGTATCTGTTATTCTATATATTAACACCTGAACCCCTCGATTAGATTCCAGTCTGTAACTCACTGCTGTGTATCTGTTATTCTATATATAAACCACCCTGAACCCCTCGATTAGCTTCCAGTTTGTTTTTCACTCCCGGGTTTCTGTTAAACATAGAAAATGGGAGTAAGGGTAGGTCAGTCACCCCTTCAAGCCTGGTCTGCAAATCAATATGTATTTGGCTAATCCTCTATCTCAACACTTCACTCCCGCTCTCCCCCATGCCCCTGGATGCCTTTGGTGTGTAGAAATCTACCTATTTCCTCCTTAAATCTATTCAATGACTGGCCCTTCACAGCCTCCTGTGGTCAAGAATTCCATAGGTTCACCACCCTCTGAGTGAAGAAGTTTCTCCTCATCTCGGTACTAAATGGCCTGCCCTGTATTCTGAGACTGTGACCCCTTGTGCTAGACCCCCCAGCCAAAGGAAGCATCATTACTGCATCCAGTCTGTCCAGCCCTGTCAGAATATTATACGATTCAACGAGATCCCCTCTCATCCTTGTCAACTCCGGTGAATACGGTCCCAATTTCTCCTCATACGACAATCCTGCTGCCCAGGAATCAGCCTGGTGAACATTTGTTGCATTCCCTCTGCTGCAAATATATCCTTTCTTAGGTAAGGAGACCAAAACTGCGCACACTGCTCCAGGTGTGGTCTCACCAAGGCCCTGTCCAGCTGCAGTAAGCCATCCTTGTTCCTGTACTCCAGTCCTCTCGCAATGAGGGCCAATATACCATTTGCCACCTTAACTGCTGGCTGCAGCTGTATGCTCGCTTCCTGTGGCTGGTGTACAAGGACACCCAGGTCCCTTTGTACATCCACACTTCCCAGTCGATCACCATTCAAATAGTATTCCGCCATTCTGTTTTGTTCTCCAAAGTGGATCACTTCACACTTGTCCACGTAATAGTGCATCTGCCATTTAATCGACCACTCACTCAGCTTGTCTAAATCGCCTTGAAGCCTCTTCACACTGTCCTTCTCGCTCACATTTTCACCAAGTTTCGTATCGTCACCAAATGTTACATTTGGTTCCCTCATCCAAATCGTTGATCTGTATTACGAATAGCTGGGCTCAAGCATTGATCCCTGTGGTACCGCACTAGTCACCACCTGCCACTCTGGAGAGGGTGGGGGGTGGAAATAAAGACCCATTTATCCCTACTCTGTTTCCTGTCTGCTAACCGATTCTCAATCCACTTCAAAATATTACCCCCAATTGCACGGGCTTTCATTTTACACACGAACCTCTTTTGTGGGACTTTATCAAAAGCTTTCTGCAAATCCAAATACACCACATCCACTGGTCCTCCCTTATCTCTCCTGCTAGTTACATCCATACAAAAAAAACTCCAGGTTTGATTTCCTTTTCGTATATCCACCTTGACTTTGTCTAATTCCATTGATATTTTCTAAGTGTCCTGCTATCACGTCCTTTATAATCGACTCAAGCATTTTCCCTTCCGCTGATGTTAGGTTAACCCTCCCTCCTTTTATGAACAGTGGGGTTATATTTGGCACCCTCCGATCTGGCTGGGACTGTTCCAGAATCTGCAGAGTTTTGGAAGATGACAACCAATGTTTCCACTATTTCCATGGCCACCTCCTTCAGTACCCTGGGAAGTAGATTATCAGGGCCCTGGCGATTAATCGGCTCCCAATCCGACTCAATTACTCCAGCACTGTGGTTTTAGTAAGACGAATTTCCTTCAATTCCTCCTTTTCACTCGCTTTTCGGGGAAGTTATTTGTTTCTTCCTCCATGAAGACAGAACGAAAGTAGTAGTTCAACTGCTCTGCCACTTCTTTATTCTCTATTATAAAATCTCCCTTTTTGGACTGTATGGGACCCACATTTGTCTTCACTAACCTTTTTCTTCTTAAATAATCTTTAGTCTCTATTATAAAATCTCCCTTTGCGGACTGTACGGGACCCACATTTGTCTTCACTAACCTTTTTCTTCTTAAATACTCTTTAGTCTCAATTATAAAATCTCCTTTTTTGGACTGTACGGGACCCACATTTGACTTCACTAACCTTTATCTTATACACTTATAGAAGCTTTTGCTTTCCTCTTTTATGTTCCTTGCAAGTTTACTCTCATACTCTATTTTCCCGCCTCTTCATCAACCTCTCGCTCCGGCTTTGCTGGATTGTAAACTGCTCCCAATCCTCAGCCTTGCTACTCTTTCCAGCAACTTTATGTGACTCCTCTTTGGATCGAATGCTGGCCTTAATTTCTTTGTGGTTGGGCCACTTTTCCTGTTGTGTTTTTGTGCTGGAAAGGGATGCATAACTTTTATTTGACTCAGTTGGTTGGGCCCATCACTTGTTGCCCGTCCCTAATTCCCCCCTTAAGAAGGTGGTGGGTGAGCTGCCTTCTTCAGCTGCTGCGGTCGCGTGTGGAGTAGGTACACCCACAGCGCTGTTAGGGAGGGAGTTTCAGGATTTGGACTCAACGACAATGAAGGAACGGCTGATGTATTTCCAAGTTGGGATGGTGAGGGGCTCGGAGGGGAACTTCCAGGTGGTGGTGTTCCCATGTGTCTGCTGCCCTCCTTCTAGATGGTAGAGGTGGTGGGTTTGGGCGGCGCTGTCGAAGGAGCCTTGGTGAGTTGCTGCAGTGCATCTTGTAGATGGTACACACACTGCTGCTACTGTGCGTCGGTGGTGGAGGGAGTGAATGTTTGTGGATGGGGTGCTGATCGAGCGGGGGCTGCTTTGTCCTGGATGGTGTCGAGCTTCTTGATTGTGGGAGCCGCACTCATCCAGGCAAGTGGAGAGTATTCCATCACACTCCCGTCTTGTGCCTTGTAGATGGTGGACAGGCTTTGGGGGAATCAGGAGATGAGTTACTTGCCGCAGGATTCCCAGTCTCTGACCTGCTTTTGTAGCTGCAGTATTTATAAGGCAGGTGCAGTTCAGTTTCTGGTCAATAGTAACCCCCAGGATGTTGATAGTGGGGGAATTCAGTGATGGTAATGCCGCTGAATGTCAAGGGACGATGGCTGGATTCTCTCTTGTTGGAGATGGTTGTTGCCTCACACTTCTGTTGCGTGAATGTTACTTGCCGGGTATAGTTATTCTATATGCAAACCACCTCGATTAGATTCCAGTCTGTAACTCACTCCCGGGTATCTGTTATTCTATATATAAACCACCCCGAGCCCCTCGATTAGATTCCAGTCTGTAACTCACTCCCGGGTATCTGTTATTCTATTTATAAACCACCCTGAACCCGTCGATTAGATTCCAGTCTGTAACTCACTCCCGGGTATCTGTTATTCTATTTATAAACCACCCTGAACCCGTCGATTAGATTCCAGTCTGTAACTCACTCGCGGGTATCTGTTATTCTATATATAAAACACCCTGAACCCCTCCACTAGATTCCAGGCTGTAATGCAATCCCGGGTATCTGTTATTCTTTTTATAAACCATTCCGAACCCCTCGATTAGATTCCAGTCTGTAACTCACCCCCGGGTATCTGTTATTCTATATATACACCACCTGAACCCCTCGATTAGATTCCAGTCTGTAACTCACTCCCGGATACCTGCTGTTCTATATATAAACCACCCGGATCCACTCGATTAGATTCCAGTCTGTAACTCAATCCTGGGTATCTGTTATCCTATGTATAAACCCACCGAACCGCGCGATTAGATTCCAGTCTGTAACTCACTCCCGGGTATCTGTTGTTCTATATATAAAGCTCCGCGAACCCCTCGATTTGATTCCAGTCTGTAACTTACTCCCGGGTTTCTGTTATTCTATATATAAACCACCCTGAAACCCTTGATTAGATTCCAGTCCGTTACTCACTCCCGGGTATCTGTTATTTTATATATAAACACCCCGAACCCCTCGATTAGATTCCAGACGGTAACTCCCTCCCGGGTATCTGTTATTCTATATAGAAACACCCGAACCCTTCGATTAGATTCCAGTCTTAATGCTTTCCCGGGTATCTGTTATTCTATATGTAATCTACCCCGAACCCCTAGATTAGATTCCAGTCTGTAACTCACTCCCGGATATCTGTTGTTCTATATATAAACCACCCGAATCCACTCGATTAGAGTCCAGTCTGTAACTCAATCCCGGGTATCTGTTATTCTATATATAAACCTCCGCAAACCCCTCGATTAGATTCCTGTATGTAACGCACTCACGGATATCTGTTATTCTATATATAAACCCCCCCAAACCCCTGCATTAGATTTCAGTCCGTAACTCACCCCCGGGTATCTGTTATTCTATATATAAACCACCCGAACCCCTCGATTACATTCCAGTGTGAAACTCACTCCCGGGTGTCTGCTATTCTACATACGAACCACCCTGAACCCTTCGATTAGATTCCAGTCTGTAACTCACTCCCAGGTATCTGTTATTCTATATATAAACAACCCGAACCGCTCGATTAGGTTCCAGTCTGTCACTCGCTTCCGGGTATCTGTTATTCTATATATAAACCGCCCTGAACCCCTTGATTAGATTCCAGTCTGTAACTCACTCCCGGGTGTCTGATATTCTACATACGAACCACCCCGAATCCTTCAATTAGATTCCAGTCTGTAACTCGCTCCCGGGTATCTGTTATTCTTTTTATAAACCATCCCGAGCCCCTCGATTAGATTGCAGTCTGTAACTCACCCCCGGGTATCTGTTATTCAAATATAAACCACCCGAACCCCTCGATTAGATTCCAGTCTGTAACCCGGTATCTGTTATTGTCTATATAAACCACCCCGAACACCTCGATTAGATTCCAGTCTGTAACTCACTCCCGGGTATCTGTTATTCTATATATAAACATGTGATACCCTCGATTAGATTCCAGTCTGTAACTCTCTCCCGGATATCTGTTATTCTATATATAAACCACCTTGAACCCCTCGATTACATTCCAGTCTGTAACTCACTCCCAGGTATCTGTTATTCTATATATAAACCACCCCGATCCCCTTGATTAGATTCCAGTCTGTAACTCACTCTCGGGTATCTGCTATTCTATATATAAACCACCCTGAACCCCTCAATTAGATTCCAGTCTGTAACTCTGCCAGGTATCTGTTATTCTATATATAAACCACCCGAACCCCTCGATTAGCTTCCAGTCTGTAACTCACTTGCGGGTATCTATTATTCTATTTATAAACCACCCTGAACGCGTCGATTAGATTCCAGTCTGTAACTCACTCCCGGGTATCTGTTATTGTATATATAAACCACCCCGATCCCCTTGATTAGATTCCTGTCTCCAACTCACTCCCGGGTATTTGCTATTCTATATATAAACTACCCTGAACCCCTCGATTACATTCCAGTCTGTAACTCACTCCCAGGTATCTGTTATTCTATATATAAACCACCCCGATCCCCTTGATTAGATTCCAGTCTGTAGCTCACTCTCGGGTATCTGTTATTCTATATATAAACCACCTTGAACCCCTCGATTAGATTCCAGTCTGTAACTCTGCCAGGTATCTGTTATTCTATATATAAACCACCCGAACCCCTCGATTAGCTTCCAGTGTGTAACTCACTTCCGGGTATCTATTATTTTATTTATAAACCACCCTGAGCCCCTCGATTAGATTCCATTCTGTAACTCACTCCCGGGTATCTGTTATTCTATATATAGACCACCCCGATCCCCTTGATTAGATTCCAGTCTGTAACTCACTCCTGGGTATCTGTTATTTTGTATATAAGCACCCCGAACCTCTCGATTAGATTCCAATCTGTAACTCGCTCCCGGATATCTGTTATTCTATATATAAAACACCCCGAAATCCTCCACAGGATTCCAGTCTGTAACTCACTCCCGGGTATCTGTTATTCTATATATAAACACCCGAACCCTTCGATTAGATTCCAGTGTGTAACGTTTCCCGGGTATCTGTTATTCTATATATAATCTACCCCGAACCCCTAAATTAGATTCCAGTCTGTAACTCACTCCCGGTTATCTTTTGTTCTATGTATAAACCACCCCGAACCTCTCGACTAGATTCCAGTCTGTACCTCACTCCCGGGTGTCTGTTGTTCTAGATATAAACCACCTTGAACCCCTCGAATAGATTCCAGTCTGTAACTCAATCTCGTTATCTGTTATTCTATATATAAACCACCCCGATCCCCTCGATTAGATTACAGTCTGTAACTCACTCCCGGGTATCTGTTATTCTTTTTATAAACCATTCCGAACCCCTCGATTAGATTCCAGTCAGTAACTCACTTCCGGGTATCTGTTATTCTATATATAAACCCGGCCGAACCGCTCGATTAGATTCCAGTCTGTAACTCGCTCTCGGGTATCTGTTATTCTTTTTATAAACCATCCCGAACCCCTCGATTAGATTGCAGTCTGTAACTCACCACCGGGTATCTGTTATTCAAATATAAACCACCCAAACCCCTCGATTAGATTCCAGTCTGTAACTCACTCCCGGGTATCTGTTATTGTATATATAAACCACCTGAACCCCTCGATTAGATTCCAGTCTTAACTCACTCCCGGGTATCTGTTATTGTATATATAAACTACCCCGAACCGCTCGATTAGATTCCTGTCTGTAACTCACTCCCGGGTATCTGTTATTCTACATACGAACCACCCCGAACCCCTCGATTAGATTGCAGTCTGTAACTTGCCCCCGGCTATTTGTTATTCAAATATAAACCACCCGAACGCCTCGAATAGATTCCAGTCTGTAACCCGGTATCTGTTATTGTCTATATAAACCACCCCGAACCCGTCGATTAGATTCCTCTCTGTAACTCACTCCCGGGTATCTGTTATTCTATATATAAACATGTGAAACCCTCGATTAGATTTCAGTCTGCAACTCACTTCCGGGTATTTGTTATTTTATATGTAATCTACCCCGAACCCCTCGATTAGATTCCTGTGTGTAACGCACTCCTGGGTATCTGTTATTCTATATATAAACCACCCCGATCCCCTTGATTAGATTCCAGTCTGTAACTTACTCCCGGGTATCTGTTATTATATATATATATAAACGCCTGAACCCCTCGATTAAATTCCAGTCTATAACTCACTCCCGGATACCTGCTGTTCTATATATAAACCACCCCGATCCACTCGTTTAGATTCCAGTCTGTAACTCCATCCCGGGTATCTGTTATTCTATATATAAACCTCCACGAACCCCTCGATTAGATTCCTGTCTGTAACGCACTCCCGGTAATCTGTTATTCTATATATAAACCACCCCGATCCCCTTGATTAGATTCCAGTCTGTAATTTACTCCCGGGTATCTGTTATTCTGTATAAAAACACGCCGAACCCTTCGATGAGATTCCAGTCTGTAACTCACTCCCGGGTATCTGTTATTCTATATATAAACTACCCTGAACCCCTCGATTAGATTCCAGTCTGTAACTCACTTTCGGGTATCTGTTATTCTATATATAAACCACGCCGAACCACTCGATTAGATTCCAGTGTGTAACTCACTCCCGGATATCTGTTATTCTATATATAAACCCCCCAAACTCCTGCATTAGATTCCAGTCTGAAACTCACTCCCGGGTGTCTGAAATTCTACATACGAACCACCCTGAACCCTTCGATTAGATTCCAGTCTGTAACTCACTCCCAGGTATCTGTTATTCTATATATAAACCACCCGAACCCCTTGATTAGATTCCAGTCTGTCACTCGCTTCCGGGTATGTGTTATTCTATATATAAACCGCACTGAACCCCTTGATTAGATTCCAGTCTGTAACTCACTCCCGGGTGTCTGATATTCTACATGCGAACCACCCCGAAACCTTTGATTAGATTCCAGTCAGTAACTCGCTCCCGGGTATCTGTTATTCTTTTTATAAACCATCCCGAA
Source organism: Isurus oxyrinchus (assembly GCA_026770705.1). Classification (NCBI taxonomy): domain Eukaryota; kingdom Metazoa; phylum Chordata; class Chondrichthyes; order Lamniformes; family Lamnidae; genus Isurus; species Isurus oxyrinchus. The sequence goes on from JANJGN010003330.1 coordinate 18,184, forward strand.
CCCCTCGATGAGATTGCAGTCTGTAACTTCCCCCGGGTATCTGTTATTCTTTTTATAAACACCTTGAACCCCTTGGTTAGATTCCAGTCTAAATCCCGGTATGTTATTGTCTATATAAACCACCCCGAACCCCTCGATTAGATTCCAGTCTGTAACTCACTCCCGGGTATCTGTTATTCTATATATAAACATGTGATACCCTCGATTAGATTCCTGTCTGTAACTCACTCCCTGGTATCTGTTATTCTGTATATAAACATGTGATACCCTCGATTAGATTCCAGTCTGTAACTCACTCCCGGATATCTGTTATTCTATATATAAACCACCCTGAACCCCTCGATTACATTCCAGTCTGTAACTCACTCCCAGGAATCTGTTATTCTATATATAAACCACCCCGATCCCCTTGATTAGATTCCAGTCTTTAACTCACTCTCGGGTATCTGCTATTCTATATATAAACCACCCTGAACCCCTCGATTAGATTCTAGTCTGTAACTCTGCCCGGTATCAGTTATTCTATATATAAACCACCCGAACCCCTCGATTGGCTTCCGGTCTGTAACTCACTTCCGGGTATCTATTATTCTATTTATAAACCACCCTGAACCTGTCGATTGGATTCCAGTCTGTAACTCACTCCCGAGTATCTGTTATTGTATATATAAACCAGCCCAATCCCCTTGATTAGATTCCAGTCTCTAACTCACTCCAGGGTATTTGCTATTCTATATATAAACTACCCTGAACCCCTCGATTAGATTCCAGTCTGTAACTCACTCCCGGGTATCTGTTATTCTATATATAGACCACCCCGATCCCCTTGATTAGATTCCAGTCTGTAATCACTCCCGGGTATCTGTTATTTTGTATATAAACACCCCAAACCCCTCGATTAGATTCCATTCCGTAACTCACTCCTGGGTATCTGTTATTCTATATATAAACACCCCGAACCCCTCGATTAGATTCCAATCTGTAACTCACTCTCGGGTATCTTTTATTCTATACATAAAACACCCCGAAATCCTCCACTGGATTCCAGTCTTTTATCTCTCCCGGGTATCTGTTATTCTATATATAAACACCCGAACCCTTCGATTCGATTCCAGTGTGTAACGTTTCCCGGGTATCTGTTATTCTATATATAATCTACCCCGAACCCCTAAATTGGATTCCAGTCTGTAACTCATTCCCGGTTATCTGTTGTTCTGTATATAAACCGCCCCGAACCTCTCGACTAGATTCCAGTCTGTACCTCACTCCCGGGTGTCTGTTGTTCTATGTATAAACCGCCTTGAACCCCTCGATTAGATTTCAGTCTGTAACTCAATCCCGGGTATCTGTTATTCTATATATAAACCAATCCGATCCCCTTGATTAGATTCCAGTCTGTAACTCACTCCCGGGTATCTGTTATTCTTTTTATAAACCATTTCGAACCCCTCGATTAGATTCCAGTCTGTAACTCACTTCCGGGTATCTGTTATTCTATATATAAACCTGGCCGTACCGCTCGATTAGTTTCCTGTCTGTAACTCACTCCCGGATATCTGTTATTCTATATATAAACCACCCCGATCCCCTTGATTAGATTCCAGTCTGTAACTCACTCCCGGGTATCTGTTATTCTATATATAAACATGTGAAACCCTTGATTAGATTCCAGTCTGTAACTCACTCCCTGATATCTGTTATTCGATATATAAACCTCCCTTATCCCCTCGATTTGATTCCAGTCTGTAACTCACTCCCGGGTATCTGTTATTCTATATATAAAACACCCCGAAATCCTCCACTGGATTACAGTCTGTAACTCACTCCTGGGTATCTGTTATTCTTTTTATAAACCATTCCGAACCTCTCGATTAGATTCCTGTCTGTAACTCACTTCCGGGTATCTGTTATTCTATATATAAACCACCCCGAACCGCTCGATTAGATTCCTGTCTGTAACTCACTCCCGGGTATCTGTTATTCTTTTTATAAACCATTCCGAACCCCTCGATTAGATTCCTGTCTGTAACTCACTCCCGGGCATCTGTTATTCTATATATGAACCACCCCGATCCCCTTGATTAGAATCCAGTCTGTAACTCACTTCCGGGTGTCTGATATTCTACATACGAACCACCCCGAACCCATTGATTAGATTCCAGTCTGTAACTCGCTCCCGGGTATCTGTTATTCAAATATAAACCACCCGAACCCCTCGATTAGATTCCAGTCTGTAACTCACTCCCGAGTATCTGTTACTCTATATATAAACATGTGAAACCCTTGATTAGATTCCAGTCTGTAACTCACTCCCAGATATCTGTTATTCTATATATAAACCTCCCTGAACCCCTCGATTAGATTCCTGTGTGTAACGCACTCCCGGGTATCTGTTATTCTATATATAAACCACCCCGATTCCCTTGATTAGATTCCAGTCTGTAACTTACTCCCGGGTATCTGTTATTCTGTACAAAAACACCCTGAACCCCTTCAATTTGATTCCTGTCTGTAACTCACTCCCGCGTATCTGTTATTCTATATATAAAACACCCGAATCCTTCGATTAGATTCCAGTCTGTAATGCTTTCCCAGGTATCTGTTATTCTATATGTAATCTACGCCGAACCCCCAGATTAGATTCCAGTCTGTAAATCACTCCCAGGTATCTGTTATTCTATATATATAAACCTCCTGAACCCCTCGATTAGATTCCAGTCTGTAACTCACTCCCGGGTATCTGTTATTGTATATATAAACCACCTGAACCCCTCGATTAGATTCCAGTCTTAACTCACTCCCGGGTATCTGTTATTGTATATATAAACGACACCGAACCGCTCGATTAGATTCCTGTCTGTAACTCACTCCCAGGTATCTGTTATTCTACATACGAACCACCCCGAACCCCTCGATTAGATTGCAGTCTGTAACTTGCCTCCGGCTATTTGTTATTCAAATATAAACCACCCGAACGCCTCGAATAGATTCCAGTCTGTAACCCGCTATCTGTTATTGTCTATATAAACCACCCCGAACCCGTCGATTAGATTCCTGTCTGTAACTCACTCCCGGGTATCTGTTATTCTATATATAAACATGTGAAACCCTCGATTAGATTTCAGTCTGCAACTCACTTCCGGGTATTTGTTATTTTATATGTAATCTACCCCGAACCCCTCGATTAGATTCCTGTGTGTAACGCACTCCTGGGTATCTGTTATTCTATATATAAACCACCCCGATCCCCTTGATTAGATTCCTGTCTGTAACTTACTCCCGGGTATCTGTTATTCTGTATAAAAACACCCCGAACCGCTCGATTAGATTCCTGTCTGTAACACACTCCCGGGTATCTGTTATTCTATATATAAACCACCCCGAACCCCTCGATTAGATTCCAGTCTGTAACTCACTCCCGGGTATCTGTTATTCTATATATAAACACGTGAAACCCTCGAATAGATTCCAGTCTGTAACTCACTCCCGGATATCTGTTATTCTATATATAAACCACCCTGAACCCCTCGATTAGATTCCAGTCTGTAACTCACTCCCAGGTATCTGTTATTCGATGTATAAACCACCCGAAGCCCTCGTTTAGATTCCAGTCTGTAATTCACTTCCGGTATCTATTATTCTATTTATAAACCACCCTGAACCCGTCGATTAGATTCCAGTCCGTAACTCACTCCCGGGTATCTGTTATTTTGTCTATAAACACCCTGAACCCCTCGATTAGATTCCAGACGGTAACTCCCTCCCGGGTATCTGTTATTCTATATATAAACCACCTTGATTCCCTTGATTAGATTCCAGTCTGTAACTCACTCCCGGATATCTGTTATTCTATATATAAACCACCCTGAATCCCTCTATTAGATTCCAGTCTGTAACTCACTTCCGTTATCTATTATCCTATTTATAAACCATCCTGAACCCGTTGATTAGATTCCAGTCTGTAACTCAATCCCGGGTATCTGTTATTCTATATATAAACCTCCGCGAAACCCTCGATTAGCTTCCAGTGTGTAACTCACTTCCGGGTATCTGTTATTCTATATATAAACCACCCCGATTCCCTTGATTAGATTCCAGTCTGTAACTTTCTCCCGGGTATCTGTTATTCTGTATAAAAATACCCTGAACCCCTTCAATTTGATTCCAGTCGGTAACTGACTCCCGCGAATCTGTTATTCTATATATAAAACACCCCGAACTCCTCCACTATATTCCAGTCTGTAACTCATATCCGGATATCTGTTATTCTATATATAAACACCCGAATCCTTCGATTAGATTCCAGTCTGTAATGCTTTCCCAGGTATCTGTTATTCTATATGTAATCTACGCCGAACCCCCAGATTAGATTCCAGTCTGTAAATCACTCCCGTATATCTGTTGTTCTATATATAAACCACCCCGAACCACTCGATTAGATTCCAGTCTGTAACTCACTCCCGGATATCTGTTATTATATATATAAACACCTGAACCCCTCGATTAGATTCCAGTCTTAACTCACTCCCGGATACCTGTTGTTCTATATATAAAACACCCGGATCCACTCGATTAGATTGCACTCTGTAACTTACTCCCGGGTATCTGTTATTCTATATATAAATCTCCGCGATCCTCTCGATTAGATTCCTGTCTGTAACTCACTCCCGGGTATCTGTTATTCTATATATAAACTACCCCGAACCCCTCGATTAGATTCCAGTCTGTAACTCACTCCCGGTTATCTGTTATTGTATATATAAACTACCACGAACCGCTCGATTAGATTCCTGTCTGTAACTCACTCCCGGGTATCTGTTATTCGATATCTAAACCACCCCAATTCCCTTGATTAGATTCCAGTCTGTAACTCACTCCTGGGTGTCTGATATTCTACATACGAACCACCCCGAACCCCTCGATTAGATTGCAGTCTGTAACTCGCCCCCGGGTATTTATTATTCAAATATAAACCACTCGAACCCCTCGATTAGATTCCAGTCTGTAACCCGGTATCTGTTATTGTCTATATAAACCACCCCGAACCCATCGATTAGATTCCTGTCTGTAACTCACTTCCGGGTATCTGTTATTCTATATATAAACCTGGCCGTACCGCTCGATTAGTTTCCTGTCTGTAACTCACTCCCGGATATCTGTTATTCTATATATAAACCACCCCGATCCCCTTGATTAGATTCCAGTCTGTAACTCACTCCCGGGTATCTGTTATTCTATATATAAACATGTGAAACCCTTGATTAGATTCCAGTCTGTAACTCACTCCCTGATATCTGTTATTCGATATATAAACCTCCCTTATCCCCTCGATTTGATTCCAGTCTGTAACTCAGTCCCGGGTATCTGTTATTCTATATATAAAACACCCCGAAATCCTCCACTGGATTACAGTCTGTAACTCACTCCCGGGTATCTGTTATTCTTTTTATAAACCATTCCGAAACTCTCGATTAGATTCCTGTCTGTAACTCACTTCCGGGTATCTGTTATTCTATATATAAACCACCCCGAACCGCTCGATTAGATTCCTGTCTGTAACTCACTCCCGGGTATCTGTTATTCTTTTTATAAACCATTCCGAACCCCTCGATTAGATTCCTGTCTGTAACTCAATCCCGGGCATCTGTTATTCTATATATAAACCACCCCGATCCCCTTGATTAGATTCCAGTCTGTAACTCACTCCCGGGTGTCTGATATTCTACATACGAACCACCCCGAACCCATTGATTAGATTCCAGTCTGTAACTCGCTCCCGGGTATCTGTTATTCAAATATAAACCACCCGAACCCCTCGATTAGATTCCAGTCTGTAACTCTCTCCCGAGTATCTGTTACTCTATATATAAACATGTGAAACCCTTGATTAGATTCCAGTCTGTAACTCACTCCCAGATATCTGTTATTCTATATATAAACCTCCCTGAACCCCTCGATTAGATTCCTGTGTGTAACGCACTCCCGGGTATCTGTTATTCTATATATAAACCACCCCGATTCCCTTGATTAGATTCCAGTCTGTAACTTACTCCCGGGTATCTGTTATTCTGTACAAAAACACCCTGAACCCCTTCAATTTGATTCCTGTCTGTAACTCACTCCCGGGTATCTGTTATTCTATATATAAAACACCCGAATCCTTCGATTAGATTCCAGTCTGTAATGCTTTCCCAGGTATCTGTTATTCTATATGTAATCTACGCTGAACCCCCAGATTAGATTCCAGTTTGTAAATCACTCCCAGGTATCTGTTATTCTATATATATAAACCTCCTGAACCCCTCGATTAGATTCCAGTCTGTAACTCACTCCCGGGTATCTGTTATTGTATATATAAACCACCTGAACCCCTCGATTAGATTCCAGTCTTAACTCACTCCCGGGTATCTGTTATTGTATATATAAACGACACCGAACCGCTCGATTAGATTCCTGTCTGTAACTCACTCCCAGGTATCTGTTATTCTACATACGAACCACCCCGAACCCCTCGATTAGATTGCAGTCTGTAACTTGCCCCCGGCTATTTGTTATTCAAATATAAACCACCCGAACGCCTCGAATAGATTCCAGTCTGTAACCCGGTATCTGTTATTGTCTATATAAACCACCCCGAACCCGTCGATTAGATTCCTGTCTGTAACTCACTCCCGGGTATCTGTTATTCTATATATAAACATGTGAAACCCTCGATTAGATTTCAGTCTGCAACTCACTTCCGGGTATTTGTTATTTTATATGTAATCTACCCCGAACCCCTCGATTAGATTCCTGTGTGTAACGCACTCCTGGGTATCTGTTATTCTATATATAAACCACCCCGATCCCCTTGATTAGATTCCAGTCTGTAACTTACTCCCGGGTATCTGTTATTCTGTATAAAAACACCCCGAACCGCTCGATTAGATTCCTGTCTGTAACACACTCCCGGGTATCTGTTATTCTATATATAAACCACCCCGAACCCTCGATTAGATTCTAGTCTGTAACTCATTCCGGGGTATCTGCTATTCTATATATAAACCACTCTGAACAGCTCGATTAGATTCCAGTCTGTAACTCACTCCCGGGTATCTGTTATTCTATATATAAACACTTGAAACCCTCGAATAGATTCCAGTCTGTAACTCACTCCCGGATATCTGTTATTCTATATATAAACCACCCTGAACCCCTCGATTAGATTCCAGTCTGTAACTCACTCCCAGGTATCTGTTATTCGATGTATAAACCACCCGAAGCCCTCGTTTAGATTCCAGTCTGTAATTCACTTCCGGTATCTATTATTCTATTTATAAACCACCCTGAACCCGTCGATTAGATTCCAGTCTGTAACTCTCTCCCGGGTATCTGTTATTCTATATATAAACCACCCTGAAACCCTTGATTATATTCCAGTCCGTAACTCACTCCCGGGTATCTGTTATTTTGTCTATAAACACCCTGAACCCCTCGATTAGATTCCAGACGGTAACTCCCTCCCAGGTATCTGTTATTCTATATATAAACCACCTTGATTCCCTTGATTAGATTCCAGTCTGTAACTCACTCCCGGATATCTGTTATTCTATATATAAACCACCCTGAATCCCTCAATTAGATTCCAGTCTGTAACTCACTTCCGTTATCTATTATCCTATTTATAAACCATCCTGAACCCGTTGATTAGATTCCAGTCTGTAACTCAATCCCGGGTATCTGTTATTCTATATATAAACCTCCGCGAACCCCTCGATTAGCTTCCAGTGTGTAACTCTCTTCCGGGTATCTGTTATTCTATATATAAACCACCCCGATTCCCTTGATTAGATTCCAGTCTGTAACTTTCTCCCGGGTATCTGTTATTCTGTATAAAAATACCCTGAACCCCTTCAATTTGATTCCAGTCGGTAACTGACTCCCGCGAATCTGTTATTCTATATATAAAACACCCCGAACTCCTCCACTATATTCCAGTCTGTAACTCATATCCGGATATCTGTTATTCTATATATAAACACCTGAATCCTTCGATTAGATTCCAGTCTGTAATGCTTTCCCAGGTATCTGTTATTCTATATGTAATCTACGCCGAACCCCCAGATTAGATTCCAGTCTGTAAATCACTCCCGTATATCTGTTGTTCTATATATAAACCACCCCGAACCACTCGATTAGATTCCAGTCTGTAACTCACTCCCGGATATCTGTTATTATATATATAAACACCTGAACCCCTCGATTAGATTCCAGTCTTAACTCACTCCCGGATACCTGTTGTTCTATATATAAAACACCCGGATCCACTCGATTAGATTGCACTTTGTAACTTACTCCCGGGTATCTGTTATTCTATATATAAATCTCCGCGATCCTCTCGATTAGATTCCTGTCTGTAACTCACTCCCGGGTATCTGTTATTCTATATATAAACTACCCCGAACCCCTCGATTAGATTCCAGTCTGTAACTCACTCCCGGGTATCTGTTATTGTATAAATAAACTACCACGAACCGCTCGATTAGATTCCTGTCTGTAACTCACTCCCGGGTATCTGTTATTCGATATCTAAACCACCCCAATTACCTTGATTAGATTCCAGTCTGTAACTCACTCCCGGGTGTCTGATATTCTACATACGAACCACCCCGAACCCCTCGATTAGATTGCAGTCTGTAACTCGCCCCCGGGTATTTGTTATTCAAATATAAACCACTCGAACCCCTCGATTAGATTCCAGTCTGTAACCCGGTATCTGTTATTGTCTATATAAACCACCCCGAACCCATCGATTAGATTCCTGTCTGTAACTCACTTCCGGGTATCTGTTATTCTATATATATATACATGTGAAACCCTCGATTAGACTTCAGTTTGCAACTCACTTCCGGGTATCTGTTATTCTATATGTAATCTACCCCGAACCCCTCGATTAGATTCCTGCGTGTAACGCACTCCCGGGTATCTGTTATTCTATATATAAACCACCCCGATCCCCTTGATTAGATTCCAGTCTGTAATTTACTCCCGGGTATCTGTTATTCTATATATAAACCAGCCTGAACAGCTCGATTAGATTCCAGTCTGTAACTCACTCCCGGATATCTGTTATTCTATATATAAACCACCCTGAACCCCTCGATTAGATTCCAGTCTGTAACTCACTCCCAGGTATCTGTTATTCGATGTATAAACCACCCGAAGCCCTCGTTTAGATTCCAGTCTGTAATTCACTTCCGGTATCTATTATTCTATTTATAAACCACCCTGAACCCCTCGATTAGATTCCAGACGGTAACTCCCTCCCGGGTATCTGTTATTCTATATATAAACACCCGAACCCTTCGATTAGATTCCAGTCTGTAATGCTTTCACGGGTATCTGTTATTCTATATGTAATCTACCCCGAACCCCTAGATTAGATTCCAGTCTGTAACTCACTCCCGGATATCTGTTGTTCTATATATAAACCACGCCGAACTGCTCGATTAGATTCCAGTCTGTAACTCACTCCCAGGTATCTGTTATTGTATATATAAACCACCCGATCCCCTTGATTAGATTCCAGTCTCTAACTCACTCCCGAGTATTTGCTATTCTATATATAAACTACCCTGAACCCCTCGATTAGATTTCAGTCTGTAACTCACTCCCGGGTATCTGTTATTCTATATATAGAACCCCCCGATCCTCTTGATTAGATTCCGGTCTGTAATCACTCCCGGGTATCTGTTATTTTGTATATAAACACCCCAAACCCCTCGATTAGATTCCATTCAGTAACTCACTCCTGGGTATCTGTTATTCTATATATAAACACCCCGAACCCCTCGATTAGATTCCAATCTGTAACTCACTCCCGGGTATCTTTTATTCTATATATAAAACACCCCGAAATCCTCCACTGGATTCCAGTCTTTTATCTCTCCCGGGTATCTGTTATTCTATATATAAACACCCGAACCCTTCGATTCGATTCCAGTGTGTAACGTTTCCCGGGTATCTGTTATTCTATATATAATCTACCCCGAACCCCTAAATTGGATTCCAGTCTGTAACTCATTCCCGGTTATCTGTTGTTCTAGATATAAACCGCCTTGAACCTCTCGACTAGATTCCAGTCTGTAACTCAATCCCGTTATCTGTTATTCTATATATAAACCACCCCGATCCCCTTGATTAGATTCCAGTCTGTAACTCAATCCCGGGTATCTGTTATTCTTTTTATAAACCATTCCGAACCCCTCGATTAGATTGCAGTCTGTAACTCACTTCCGGGTATCTGTTATTCTATATATAAAACAGGCCGAACCGCTCGATTAGATTCCTGTCTGTAACTCACTTCCGGGTATCTGTTATTCTATATATAAACCACCCTGAACCGCTCGATCAGATTCCAGTCTGTAACTCACTCCTGGGTGTCTGATATTCTACATACGACCCACCCCGAACCCCTTGATTAGATTCCAGTCTGTAACTCGCTCCCGTGTATCTGTTCTTTTTATAAACCATCCCGAACCCCTCGATTAGATTGCAGTCTGTAACTCACCACCGGATATCTGTTATTCAAATATAAACCACCCGAACCCCTTGATTAGATTCCAGTCTGTAACTCACTATCGGATATCTGTTATTCTATATATAAAGCTCCCTGAACCCCTCGATTTGATTCCAGTCTGTAACTCACTCCTAGGTATCTGTTATTCTATATATAAACCACCCTGAATCCCTCTATTAGATTCCAGTCTGTAACTCACTTCCGGTATCTATTATTCTATTTATAAACCATCCTGAACCCGTTGATTAGATTCCAGTCTGTAACTCAATCCCGGGTATCTGTTATTCTATATATAAACCTCCGCGAACCCCTCAATTAGATTCCTGTGTGTAACACACTCCCGGGTATCTGTTATTCTATATATAAACCACCCCGATTCCCTTGATTAGATTCCAGTCTGTAACTTACTCCCGGGTATCTGTTATTCTGTACAAAAACACCCTGAACCCCTTCAATTTGATTCCTGTCTGTAACTCACTCCCGCGTATCTGTTATTCTATATATAAAACACCCCGAACCCCTCCACTATATTCCAGTCTGTAACTCATTCCCGGGTATCTGTTATTCTATATATAAACACCCGAATGCTTCGTTTAGATTCCAGTCTGTAATGCTTTCCCAGGTATCTGTTATTCTATATGTAATCTACGCCGAACCCCCAGCTAAGATTCCAGTCTGTAAATCACTCCCGGGTATCTGTTGTTCTATATATAAACCACCCCGAACCCCTCGATTAGTTTGCAGTCTGTAACTCACCCCCGGGTATCTGTTATTCTCTTTATAAACATCCCGAGCCCCTCGATTAGATTCCAGTCTGTAACTCACTCCCGGATACCTGTTGTTCTATATATAAAACACCCCGATCCACTCGATTAGATTGCACTCTGTAACTTACTCCCGGGTATCTGTTATTGTATATATAAACCTCCGCGAACCCCTCGATTAGATTCCTGTCTGTATCTCACTCCCGGGTATCTGTTATTCTATATATAAACTACCCCGAACCGCTCGATTAGATTGCAGTCTGTAACTCGCCCCCGGGTATTTGTTATTCAAATATAAACCACCCGAACGCCTCGAATAGATTCCAGTCTGTAACCCGGTATCTGTTATTGTCTATATAAACCACCCCGAAGCCGTCGATTAGATTCCAGTCTGTAACTCACTCCTGGGTATCTGTTATTCTATATATAAACATGTGAAACCCTCGATTAGATTTCAGTCTGCAACTCACTTCCGGGTATCTGTTATTCTATATGTAATCTACCCCGAAACCCTCGATTAGATTCCTGTGTGTAACGCACTCCTGGGTATTTGTTATTCTATATATAAACCACCCCGATTCCCTTGATTAGATTCCAGTCTGTAACTTACTCCTGGATATCTGTTATTCTGTGTAAAAAAACCCCGAACCCCTTCAATTTGATTCCAGTCTAACTCATCCCGCGTATCTGTTATTCTATATATAAACCACCCCGAACCCCTCGATTAGATTCCAGTCTGTAACTCACTCCCGGGTATCTGTTATTGTATATATAAACTACCTCGAACCGCTCGATTAGATTCCTGTCTGTAACTCACTCCTGGGTATCTGTTATTCTATATATAAACCACCCCAATTCCCTTGATTAGATTCCAGTCTGTAACTCACTCCCGGATGTCTGATATTCTACACACGAACCACCCCGAACCCCTCGATTAGATTGCAGTCTGTAACTCGCCCCCGGGTATTTGTTATTCAAATATAAACCACCCGAACCCCTCGATTAGATTCCAGTCTGTAACCCGGTATCTGTTATTGTCTATATAAACCACCCCGAACCCGTCGATTAGATTCCTGTCTATAACTCACTCCCGGGTATCTATTATTCTATATATAAACATGTGAAACCCTCGATTAGATTTCAGTCTGCAACTCACTTCCGGGTATCAGTTATTCTATATGTAATCTACCCCGAACCCCTCGATTAGATAAAAACAAAGAAAACTGCGGATGCTGGAAATCCAAAACAAAAACAGAATTACCTGGAAAAACTCAGCAGGTCTGGCAGCATCGGCGGAGAAGAAAAGAGTTGACGTTTATGAGACTCGAAACGTCAACTCTTTTCTTCTCCGCCGATGCTGCCAGACCTGCTGAGTTTTTCCAGGTAATTCTGTTTTTGCCCTCGATTAGATTCCTGTGTGTAACGCACTCCCGGGTATTTGTTATTCTATATATAAACCAACCCGATCCCCTTGATTAGATTCCAGTCTGTAACTTACTCCCGGGTATCTGTTTTTCTGTATAAAAACACCCCGAACCGCTCGATTAGATTCCAGCCTGTAACGCACTCCCGGGTATCTGTTATTCTATATATAAACCACCCCGAACCCCTCGATTAGATTCTAGTCTGTAACTCATTCCCGGGTATCTGCTATTCTATATATAAACCACCCTGAACAGCTCGATTAGATTCCAGTCTGTAACTCACTCCCGGGTATCTGTTATTCTATATATAAACCACCCTGAACCCCTCGATTAGATTCCAGTCTGTAACTCACTCCCAGGTATCTGTTATTCTATATATAAACCACCCCGAACCCCTCGATTAGATTCTAGTCTGTAACTCATTCCCGGGTATCTGCTATTCTATATATAAACCACCCTGAACAGCTCGATTAGATTCCAGTCTGTAACTCACTCCCGGGTATCTGTTATTCTATATATAAACCACCCTGAACCCCTCGATTAGATTCCAGTCTGTAACTCACTCCCAGGTATCTGTTATTCGATGTATAAACCTCCCGAAGCCCTCGTTTAGATTCCGGTCTGTAATTCACTTCCGGTATCTATTATTCTATTTATAAACCACCTTGAACCCGTCGATTAGATTCCAGTCTGTAACTCACTCCCGGGTATCTGTTATTGTATATATAAACTACCCCGAACCGCTCGATTAGATTCCTGTCTGTAACTCACTCCCGAGTATCTGTTATTCTATATATAAACCACCCCAATTCCCTTGATTAGATTCCAGTCTGTAACTCACTCCCAGGTATCTGTTATTCTATATATAAACCACTCTGAAACCCTCGATTAGATTCCAGACGGTAACTCACTCCCGGGTATCTGTTATTCTATATATAAACACCCGAACCCTTCGATTAGATTCCAGTCTGTAATGCTTTCCCGGGTATCTGTTATCCTATATGTAATCTACCCTGAAACCCTCGATTAGATTCCAGACGGTAACTCACTCCCGGGTATCTGTTATTCTATATATAAACACCCGAACCCTTCGATTAGATTCCAGTCTGTAATGCTTTCCCGGGTATCTGTTATCCTATATGTAATCTACCCCGAACCACTCGATTAGATTCCAGTCTGTAACTCACTCGCGGGTATCTGTTATTATATATATAAACACCTGAACCCCTCGATTAGATTCCAGTCTATAACTTACTCCCGGATATCTGCTGTTCGATATATAAACCATCCGGATCCTCTCGATTAGATTCCAGTCTGTTATTCAATCCCGGGTATCTGTTATTCTATATATAAACCACCCCGATCCCCTTGATTAGATTCCAGTCTGTAATTTACTCCCGGGTATCTGTTATTCTGTATAAAAACACGCCGAACCCTTCGATGAGATTCCAGTCTGTAACTCACTCCCGGGTATCTGTTATTCTATATATAAACCACGCCGAACCGCTCGATTAGATTCCAGTGTGTAACTCACTCCCGGATATCTGTTATTCTATATATAAAACCCCCCAAACTCCTGCATTAGATTCCAGTCTGAAACTCACTCCCGGGTGTCTGATATTCTACATACGAACCAACCTGAACCCTTCGATTAGATTCCAGTATGTAACTCACTCCCAGGTATCTGTTATTCAAATATAAACCACCCGAACCCCTCGATTAGATTCCAGTCTGTAACCTGGTATCTGTTATTGTCTATATAAACCACCCCGAACCCCTCGATTAGATTCCAGTCTGTAACTCACTCCTGGGTATCTGTTATTCTATATATAAACACGTGAAACCCTCGATTAGATTCCATTCTGTAACTCACTCCCGGATATCTGTTATTCTATATATAAACACCCGAACCCTTCGATTAGATTCCAGTCTATAATGGTTTCCCGGGTATCTTTTATTCTATATGTAATCTACTCCGAACCCCTCGATTAGATTCCAGGCTGTAACTCACTCCCGGATACCTGCTGTTGTATATATAAACCACCCGGATCCACTCGATTGGATTCCGGTCTGTAACTCACTCCCGTGTATCTGTTATCCTATGTATAAACCCCCCGAACCGCGCGATTAGATTCCAGTCTGTAACTCAATCCCGGGTATCTGTTATTCTATATTTAAACCTCCGCGAACCCCTCGATTAGACTCCTGTGTGTAACGCACTCCCGGATATCTGTTATTCTATATATAAAGCACCCTGATCCCCTTGATTAGATTCCAGTCTGTAACTTTCTCCCGGATATCTGTTATTCTGTATAAAAACACCCTGCCCCTCGATTGGATTTCAGTCTGTAACTCACTCCCAGGTATCTGTTATTCTATATATAAACCACCCTGAACCCCTCGATTAGATTCCAGTCTATAACTCACTTCTGGTATCTATCATTCTATTTATAAACCACCCCGAACCCCTCGATTAGATTCCAGTCTGTAACTCACTCCCGGGTTTCTGTTCTACTATATGTAAACCACCCCGATCCCCTTGATTAGATTCCAGTCTGTAACTCACTCCCGGGTATCTGTTATTTTGTATATAAATACCCCGAACCCCTCGATTAGATTCCAGTCTGTAACTCCCTCCCGGGTATCTGTTATTCTATATATAAACCACCTTGAACCCCTTCGATTCGATTCCAGTCTGTAACTCACTCCCGCGTATCTGTTATTCTATATATGAAACACCCCGAACCCCTCCACTATATTCCAGTCTGTAACTCATTCCCGGGTATCTGTTATTCTATATATAAACACCCGAACCCTTCGATTAGATTCCAGGCTGTAATGCTTTCCCAGGTATATGTTATTCTATATATAAACATGTGAAACCCTTGATTAGATTCCAGTCTCAAACTCACTCCCGGATAACTGTTATTCTATATATAAACCTCCCTGAACCCCTCGATTTGACTCCAGTCTGTAACTCACTCCCAGGTATCTGTTATTCTATATGTAATCTACGCCGAACCCCCAGATTAGATTCCAGTCTGTAACTTACTCCCGGGTATCTGTTATTCTGTATAAAAACACCCTGATCCCCTCGATTCGATTCCAGTCTGTAACTCACTTCTGGTATCTATTATTCTTTTTATAAACCACCCTGAACCCGTCAATTAGATTCCAGTCTGTAACAACTCCCGAGTATCTGTTATTCTATATATAAACCTCCGCGAACCACTCGATTAGATTCCTATCTGTAGCTCACTCCCGGATATCTGTTATTCTATATATATATATATATATATATATATATATAAACCACCCCAATCCCCTTGATTAGATTCCAGTCTGTAACCTACTCCCGGGTATCTGTTATTATGTATAAAAACATTCCGAACCCCTCGATTAGATTCCAGTCTGTAACTCACTTCCGGGTATCTTATTCTATATATAAACCAGGCCGAACCGCTCGATTAGATTCCAGTCTGTAACTCACTCCCGGGTATCTGTTATTCTATATATAAACCTCCCTGAACCCCTCGATTTGATTCCAGTCTGTAACTCACTCCCAGGTATCTGTTATTCTATATATAAACCAACCTGAATCCGTCTATTAGATTCCAGTCTGTAACTCACTTCCGGTATCTATTATATTATTTATAAACCAACCTGAACCCGTCGATTAGATTCCAGTCTGTAACTCACTCCCGGGTATCTGTTATTCTATATATAAACACGTGAAACCCTCGATTAGATTCCAGTCTCAAACTCTCTCCCGGATATCTGTTATTTTATATATAAACCATCCTGAACCCCTCGATTTGATTCCAGTCTCAAACTCACTCCCGGATATCTGTTATTGTATGTATAATCTACCCCGAACCCCTCAATTAGTTTCCAGTCTGTAACTCACTCCCGGTTATCTGTTATTCTATATATAAACCACCCGAACCCCTCGATTAGATTGCAGTCTGTAACTCACTTCCAGGTATCTATTATTCTATTTATACACCTCCCTGAACCACTCAATTAGATTCCAGACTGTAACTCACTCCCCAGTATCTGTTATTCTATATATAAACCTCCCCGAACCCCTCGACTACATTCCAGTATGTACCTCACTCCCGGGTATCTGTTATTCTATATATAAACCGCCCTGAACCCCTGGATTAGATTCCTGTCTGTAACTCAATCCCGGGTATCTTTTAGTCTATATATAAACCATCCCGAACCCCTCGATTAGATTCCTGTCTGTAACTCAATCCCGGGTATCTTTTAGTCTATGTATAAACCACCCCGATCCCCTTGATTAGATTCCAGTCTGTAACTCACTCCCGGGTGTCTGATATTCTACATACGAACCACCCCGAACCCCTTGATTAGATTCCAGTCTGTAACTCACTCCCGGGTGTCTGATATTCGACATACGAACCACCCCGAACCCCTTGATTAGATTCCAGTCTGTAACTCACTCCCGGGTGTCTGATATTCGACATACGAACCACCCCGAACCCCTTGATTGGATTCCAGTCTGTAACTCACTCCCGGGTATCTGTTATTCTCTATATAAACACCTCGAATCCCTTGATTAGATTCTAGTCTGTAACTCACTCCCGGGTATCTGTTATTCTATATATAAACCACCCGAACCCCTCGATTAGATTCCAGTCTGTAACCCGGTATCTGTTATTGTCTATATAAACCACCCCGAGCCCCTCGATTAGTTTGCAGTCTGTAACTCACTCCCGGGTATCTGTTATTCTATATATAAACCACCCTGAACCCCTCAATTAGATTCCAGTCTGTAACTCACTCCCAGGTATCTGTTATTCTATATATAAACCACCCTGAACCCCTCGATTAGATTCCTGTCTGTAACTCACTCCCGGGTGTCTGTTATTCGTATGTTAGCCACCCCTTACCACTGATTGACATTTGTTCGATCAGGTGGTTGAATGATCTGGGGAGTGGGCAGGAATCTGGAATTGGAGCCCCTGATCAGCCAGGATTGTGTTCTGTGCCGCACCAGACCCGAACCTTTTCTTACCCTTGTTTCCTGATGTGCAGCTCGACGTGCCAGGTTTGTGTGTGTGTGTGCGTGTGCATGTGTCTGGGGACATGTGTGGGTGTGCGTCTGTAAGCTGTCGGCTGCATGTATAGTTCTGCAGCCTGCTGTGGGGAGTGTTGACAGGTGAGCAGGCAGGCAGTCCTGTCGGAGGAGGAGTGGCTTCGGGGGGGTGGTCTATGTGGATGGTTAGATGGGCAGGCGATGAGGCCTGAAAAGGAGGTGCATAGCCTTGGCACGCAGTGCCATGTGGAGGGGCAGGTGGTGGGACATGGCAATGTCTGTGCCCCTCCCTGCTTATACCAGCATGAATTGGACAAGTAAATCATTGTTGGCATGCCAGTGTGAGGCATGAGTGAGAGAAGGAACTGTCCAGTTTCAAGTGCTCTTGATTAACAAGAGGCCCTCCATCAATTGTCCCTCCCACTTGTCTTCATACAGCTCCCTTTAATGTAACAGGAGGGGTTATTGAACAATCCACCAAGGCACATGACATGTCAAGGACAGGCGAGTAAAAGCGATGTCAAAGAGGTTACTTTTGAGGAGGGTTTTAAAGGAGGAGAGAGAGAGAGAGAGACGGAGAGGTTTAGGGAGGGAATTCTAGAGCTAAGGGTGTGTCTCCCCCGCACCCCCCCCCCCTCCCGCCCCCACCCCCGGCAACTGAAGGCGCAGCCGCCAGTGGCGGAGCGATGGGGATCAGGGGATGCTCGAGAGGCTGGGATTGGAGGAGCGCAGAGGTCTTGGAGGGTCGGAGGAGGTTACAGAGATAGGGAGGGTTGTACGGGCTGGAGGAGGTTACAGAGATAGGGAGGGGTGTAGGGGCTGGAGGAGGTTACAGAGATAGGGAGGGTTGTAGGAGCTGGAGGAGGTTACAGAGATAGGGAGGGTTGTAGGGGCTGGAGGAGGTTACAGAGATAGGGAGGGTTGTAGGGGCTGGAGGAGGTTACAGAGAGAGGGAGGGTTGTAGGGGCTGGAGGAGGTTACAGAGATAGGGAGGGGAAATGAGGGCCATGGAGGGATTTGAAAATGAGGATGTGAATGTGAAAGCGGAGGGGTTGCTGGACTGGGAGCCAGTGTGGGTCAGCGAGATACAGGAGGTGATGGGTGAACGGGACTCGGTGTGAGTTCGGTGTGGGAGGGGAGGTGGGTGAGCAGCGGACTCCTGGATCTCGCCTGCGAGCTCCCTAGCGGGCGCACGCCCTGTCGACGGAGACCTCCCTCCGCAGCCTCGGGCTGGACGCTGAGTGTGTGTGGCAGGGAGGTGGGGGGGGTGGGGGGGGGGGGGGGGGGGGGGGCGGTCGGTGGGGTTCAGACCTGCAACTGCCTCCCGCGCTCTCCTCCGATCCTGGTGTCCAGCCTGCCCGGCACTGTCAGCAGCTGGGAGGCGGTGCCCGAGCCCTGAATGGGCACCATTGTCAAGCAAACAATGAGGCCAATATGAGAGATGTGTCCAGCCACGGGCGCTCTGGGCCAAGAGAGCATTTCACTCCCATCAGAGACTCAAAATGACAAAAGGTTTCCCGGGAGGGCGATGGGCTTTTCCCTGTTGGTGCTCGGAATTACGGATTGCTCCAGTTCCCGAGGATTCAGATGATTCAGGGAAAGGCTGGATGGCCGCTTTCGCAATGCTCTAGCTCCTGTTGGCCTGCAGAGAGGCCGGGAGACTCTTCCCGCCGGTTGGAGAGTCCAAGACGAGTGAGGAGAGTCTAAACACGAAAGCCTGGCGGGAGGTGCGGGGGGTTTTAGTCCTCACTGGCGGTGAGGGGAGAAGGCAGGTGTACGGAGTTAGCTTGCAGATCAGCCATGTTGGCATCGAAGGCACAGAATGAGCTCGAGGGGCCGAATGGCTGGCTCCAGCTGAGATATAGCGACCCTTGGCAGGGTCCTGACTGACTGTCCCCTCTCTTTTCAGTCAGAGAAAATCCCCTCTACACCGTCCCCATCAAACACTCCCAGGACAGGTACAGCACGGGGTTAGATACAGAGTAAATCTCCCTCTACACTGTCCCCATCAAACACTCCCAGGACAGGTACAGCACGGGGTTAGATACAGAGTAAAGCTCCCTCTACACCGTCCCCATCAAACACTCCCAGGACAGGTACAGCACAGGGTTAGATACAGAGTAAAGCTCCCTCTACTGTCCCCATCAAACACTCCCAGGACAGGTACAGCACGGGGTTAGATACAGAGTAAAGCTCCCTCTACACTGTCCCCATCAAACACTCCCAGGACAGGTACAGCACGGGGTTAGATACAGAGTTAATCTCCCTCTACACTGTCCCCATCAAACACTCCCAGGACAGGTACAGCACAGGGTTAGATACAGAGTAAAGCTCCCTCTACACTGTCCCCATCAAACACTCCCAGGACAGGTACAGCACGGGGTTCGATACAGAGTAAAGCTCCCTCTACACCGTCCCCATCAAACACTCCCAGGACAGGTACAGCACGGGGTTAGATACAGAGTAAATCTCCCTCTACACTGTCCCCATCAAACACTCCCAGGACAGGTACAGCACAGGGTTAGATACAGAGTAAAGCTCCCTCTACTGTCCCCATCAAACACTCCCAGGACAGGTACAGCACGGGGTTAGATACAGAGTAAAGCTCCCTCTACACTGTCCCCATCAAACACTCCCAGGACAGGTACAGCACGGGGTTAGATACAGAGTTAATCTCCCTCTACACTGTCCCCATCAAACACTCCCAGGACAGGTACAGCACAGGGTTAGATACAGAGTAAAGCTCCCTCTACACCGTCCCCATCAAACACTCCCAGGACAGGTACAGCACGGGGTTCGATACAGAGTAAAGCTCCCTCTACACCGTCCCCATCAAACACTCCCAGGACAGGTACAGCATGGGGTTAGATATAGAGTAAAACTCCCTCTACACTGTCTCCATCAAACACTCCCAGGACAGGTACAGCACGGGGTTAGATACAGGGTAAATCTCCCTCTACACCGTCCCCATCAAACACTCCCAGGACAGGTACAGCAAGGGGTTAGATACAGAGTAAACCTCCCTCTACACCGTCCCCATCAAACACTCTCAGGACAGGTACAGCAAGGGGTTAGATACCGAGTAAAGCTCCCTCTGCACTGTCCCCATCAAACACTCCCAGGACAGGTACAGCACGGTGTTAGATACAGAGTAAAGCTCCCTCTACACTGTCTCCATCAAACACTCCCAGCACAGGTACAGCATGGGGTTAGATACAGAGTAAAGCTCCCTCTGTAATGAACTGTGGGTTACAGGCTGTGGACAGCTCCTGAGCTTTCTCCTTGAATGTTGCAGGGAGAGTGCAATCCCAGTGGATGTTGCCCGGCACCGTGAGCTCAAGTGGTTGGAGATGTTGAGCCGTTGGGACAAATGGGTAGCTCGGCGCTTTGACAAGGTGAGAAGTCACCCCTGCCTGTCCCCATGTCACTCTCTCCCCAATTTCCATCTCGTCAAATCTCTCTCCCTCTCCCCGAGTCTCTCCCTCTCCCCGAGTCTCTCCCTCTCCCCGAGTCTCTCCCTCTCCCCGAGTCTCTCCCTCTCCCCGAGTCTCTCCCTCTCCCCGAGTCTCTCCCTTTCCCCCTCCCCGAGTCTCTCCCTTTCCCCCTCCCCGAGTCTCTCCCTTTCCCCCTCCCCGAGTCTCTCCCTCTCCCCCTCCCCGAGTCTCTCCCTCTCCCCCTCCCCGAGTCTCTCCCTGTCCCCCTCCCCGAGTCTCTCCCTGTCCCCCATCCCCGCCAAGTCTCTCCCTCCCTCCCCTCTTGGTGACCGGTGCCCCTTTCTCTCTCTCTCTGGTGCAGGTGAAGCTTCGTTGTCGGAAAGGGATCCCATCCTCGTTGAGAGCCAGGGCTTGGCAACAGCTTTCCCACAGCAAGCAGTTAATGGACCAGAACCCCGGCAAGTTTGAGGTAGGAATGTGGGGGCCTGGCTATGCAGACATCTGCTCTCCTCTCTCACCCTCCTTCCAGTCTCACCGTCTCTCTCGCTCTATCCCGCACGCTGTGCCTTTTTCCGTCTCCCCCTCACACCCGCTCGCCCGCTCTATCTCTCCATCAGTCTTATACTCTTTGTGTCTCTCTCTCTCGCTCTCTCTCTCCTGCTGTCCTGCTCGCCTCCCACCATCCAACTCTCTGTCTCTGTCTTCCCCCACTCAAGGTCTCTCGCTCCCCCTCTCCGTCTCTCTCTCTTTCGCTGTCACTCGCCATGTCTGTCTATCCCTTTCCCTCCCTGCTGCTCCGTGCCCTTCTGTCGCTGCCTTTCTCCTCCCTCTATCTCTTTCTCTATCCCGCCCTCTCACTGTGCTCTCCGTGCCTTTCCCCCTCTCTTGCTCGCACACGCTTGCGCTCTCTATCTCTCCCTCACCCCACCTCCCCTCCCCTCTCGCCTCCCCTCTCCCCCTTGCTCGCCTCCCCTCTCCCCCTTGCTCGCCTCCCCTCTCCCCCTTGCTCGCCTGCTCTCTCCCCCTTGCTCGCCTCCCCTCTCCCCCTTGCTCGCCTCCCCTCTCCCCCTTGCTCGCCTCCCCTCTCCCCCTTGCTCGCCTCCCCTCTCCCCCTTGCTCGCCTCCCCTCTCCCCCTTGCTCGCCTCCCCTCTCCCCCTTGCTCGCCTCCCCTCTCCCCCTTGCTCGCCTCCCCTCTCCCCCTTGCTCGCCTCCCCTCTCCCCCTTGCTCGCCTCCCCTCTCCCCCTTGCTCGCCTCCCCTCTCCCCCTTGCTCGCCTCCCCTCTCCCCATTGCTCGCCTCCCCTCTCCCCCTTGCTCGCCTCCCCTCTCCCCCTTGCTCGCCTCCCCTCTCCCCCTTGCTCGCCTCCCCTCTCCCCCTTGCTCGCCTCCCCTCTCCCCCTTGCTCGCCTCCCCTCTCCCCCTTGCTCGCCTCCCCTCTCCCCCTTGCTCGCCTCCCCTCTCCCCCTTGCTCGCCTCCCCTCTCCCCCTTGCTCGCCTCCCCTCTCCCCCTTGCTCGCCTCCCCTCTCCCCCTTGCTCGCCTCCCCTCTCCCCCTTGCTCGCCTCCCCTCTCCCCCTTGCTCGCCTCCCCTCTCCCCCTTGCTCGCCTCCCCTCTCCCCCTTGCTCGCCTCCCCTCTCCCCCTTGCTCGCCTCCCCTCTCCCCCTTGCTCGCCTCCCCTCTCCCCCTTGCTCGCCTCCCCTCTCCCCCTTGCTCGCCTCCCCTCTCCCCCTTGCTCGCCTCCCCTCTCCCCCTTGCTCGCCTCCCCTCTCCCCCTTGCTCGCCTCCCCTCTCCCCCTTGCTCGCCTCCCCTCTCCCCCTTGCTCGCCTCCCCTCTCCCCCTTGCTCGCCTCCCCTCTCCCCCTTGCTCGCCTCCCCTCTCCCCCTTGCTCGCCTCCCCTCTCCCCCTTGCTCGCCTCCCCTCTCCCCCTTGCTCGCCTCCCCTCTCCCCCTTGCTCGCCTCCCCTCTCCCCCTTGCTCGCCTCCCCTCTCCCCCTTGCTCGCCTCCCCTCTCCCCCTTGCTCGCCTCCCCTCTCCCCCTTGCTCGCCTCCCCTCTCCCCCTTGCTCGCCTCCCCTACCCCACCTTGCTCGCCACCCCTACCCCCCTTGCTCGCCACCCCTACCCCCCCTGCTCGCCTCGCCTCCCCCCCACCTTGCTCGCCTCCCCTACCCCCTGTTGCTCTCCTCTGCTCCCCCACCCCCCCACCCCCCACTTTCTCACCTCCCATATCCCCTGCTCCCTCCCTCCTAACCTCTCCTCTTGTTTTCCCATCTATAGGATTTGGACCGCCAGCAAGGAGACCCAAAGTGGTTAGATATCATCGAGAAGGACTTGCACAGACAGTTTCCATTTCACGAGATGTTTGCCTTGCGAGGGGGTCACGGGTATGTAATCTGTAGAATCCTGCGGCGAGTAACTCACCTCCTGACTCTCTAAAGCCTGTCCATCATCGACAAGGCACCCAGTCAGGACTGTGATGGGATACTCCCCATTTGCCTGGATGAGTGCAGCTTCCACAACACTCAAGAAGCTCGACACCATCCAGGACAAAGCAGCCCCCCGCTCGATCGGCACCCCATCCACAAACATTCACTCCCTCCACCACCGACGCACAGTGGCAGCAGCGTGTGTACCATCTACAAGATGCACTGCAGTGACTCACCAAGGCTCCTTCGACAGCGCCGCCCAAACCCACCACCTCTACCGTCTGGAAGGACGAGGGCAGCAGACACATGGGGAACACCACCACCTGGAAGTTCCCCTCCGAGCCCCTCACCATCCTGACTTGGAAATATATCGGCCGTTCCTTCACTGTCGCTGGGTCAAAATCCTGGAACTCCCTCCCGAACAGCGCCGTGTGTGTACCTACACCACACTGACAAAATTCTGGAACTCCCTCCCTACCAGCACCGTGGGTGTACCTACACCACACGGACAAAATCCTGGAACTCCCTCCCTAAAAGCGCCGTGGGTGTACCTAAACCACACGGGACAAAATCCTGGAACTTCCTCCCTAACAGCGCTGTGGGTGTACCTACACCACACGGACAAAATCCTGGAACTCCCTCCCTAACAGAGCTGTGGATGTACCTACACCGCATGGGACAAAATCCTGGAACTCCCTCCCTAACAGCGCCGTGGGTGTACCTACACCACACGGGACAAAATCCTGGAACACACTCCCTAACAGCTCTCTGGATATACCTATACCACATGGGGACAAAATCCTGGAACTCTCTTCCTAACAGCGCCGTGGTTGTACCTACACCACAGGGGACAAAATCCTGGAACTCCATGCCTAACAGCACCGTGGGTGTACCTACACCACACGGGACAAAATCCTGGAACTCCATCCCTAACAGCGCCGTGGGTGTACCTACACCACACGGGACAAAATCATGGAACTCCATCCCTAACAGCGCCGTGGGTGTACCTACACCACAGGGGACAAAATCCTGGAACTCCCTACTTAACAGCGCTGTGGGTGTACCTACACTACACGGGGACAAAATCCTGGAACTCCCTCCCTAACAGCGCCGTGGGTGTACCTACACTACACGGGGACAAAATCCTGGAACTCCCTCCCTAACAGCGCCGTGGGTGTACCTACACCACACGGGGACAAAATCCTGGAACTCCCTCCCTAACAGCGCCGTGGGTGTACCTACGCCACACGGGACAAAATCCTGGAACTCCCTCCCGAACAGCGCCGTGGGTGTACCAACGCCACACGGGACAAAATGCTGGAACTCCCTCCCTAACAGCGCCATGGGTGTACCTACACCACACGGGACTGCACCTGCTCAAGGTGGCTCACCCACTGCCATCTCAAGGGGGAAATTAGGGACGGGCAATAAAGGGGCCAGTGACAGCCCACGTCCTGCGAATGTATAAAGGAGGAACTGCTGAGACCCTGGTTGTATGGAGGGGGCCCCAGTTCTCTCTCGTCCTGTTTGCTGATACCTCAGTTCAAGCCATGCCAGGATCAGTGAAACTTGGGATCTCGGTTGTGGGGGGTGGAGAGGGGATGAGGGCGGGAGGGAGGGGTGGAGTGTGGGGGTATGGGAGGAGGAGGGGTGGGGGGGGTGGGGTCAGTCCTCCTGACAGTTTTGCTTCCGCCATTCCTGGCGGTCCTGCGTCAGCCGGGAATTGGTGCCCCCCTCCTCCCACCCCCACCCCTTCGGTTAAACCTGAAAGGGCGCCCCTCCTCACTCGGAACCTGACCTTTGCCCCGAAGCTGGAGGTAACTGTGTCTCCCCTGTCTTTCCCTTTCCAGGCAGCAGGATCTGTACCGTATCCTGAAGGCCTACACCATCTACAGACCCGAGGAGGGGTATTGCCAGGCACAAGCCCCTGTCGCAGCCGTATTGCTCATGCACATGCCAGCCGAGGTGAGAGAGACATCAACACTGCCCGGATGTGATTACAGCCTGGTTGCAGTGCATTTTGATATTTAAAGTCTGATTATAGTGCGTATGGATGGCTGTAGTTTGATTGCATTGAACTCCGATTACTGCGATCTGAGTACAGAGCACATTTTGATTATTACAGTCTGATTATAGTGCGCTTTGATAATTACAGTCTGATTATAGTGCGCATTGATGATTACAGTCTGATTATAGTGCGCATTGATAATTAGTCTGATTATAGTGCACATTGATTATTACAGTCTGATTATAGTGCGCATTGATAATTACAGTCTGATTATAGTGCGCATTGATAATTACAGTCTGATTATAGTGCGCATTGATAATTACAGTCTGATTATAGTGCGCATTGATAATTACCGTCTGATTATAGTGCGCATTGATTATTACACTCTGATTATAGTGCGCATTGATAATTACAGTCTGATTATAGTGCGCATTGATTATTAGTCTGATTATAGTGTGCATTGATAATTACAGTCTGATTATAGTGCGCATTGATTATTACAGTCTGATTATAGTGCGCATTGATAATTAGTCTGATTATAGTGCACATTGATTATTAGTCTGATTATAGTGCGCATTGATTATTAGTCTGATTATAGTGCGCATTGATAATTACAGTCTGATTATAGTGCGCATTGATAATTACAGTCTGATTATAGTGCACATTGATTATTAGTCTGATTATAGTGCGCATTGATTATTACAGTCTGATTATAGTGCGCATTGATTATTAGTCTGATTATAGTGCACATTGATTATTAGTCTGATTATAGTGCGCATTGATAATTACAGTCTGATTATAGTGCGCATTGATAATTACAGTCTGATTATAGTGCACATTGATTATTACAGTCTGATTATAGTGCGCATTGATTATTACAGTCTGATTATAGTGCGCATTGATTATTACAGTCTGATTATAGTGCGCATTGATTATTAGTCTGATTATAGTGCACATTGATAATTACAGTCTGATTATAGTGCGCATTGATAATTACAGTCTGATTATAGTGCGCATTGATTATTACAGTCTGATTATAGTGCGCATTGATTATTACAGTCTGATTATAGTGCGCATTGATTATTAGTCTGATTATAGTGCACATTGATTATTAGTCTGATTATAGTGCACATTGATTATTAGTCTGATTATAGTGCGCATTGATTATTACAGTCTGATTATAGTGCGCATTGATAATTACAGTCTGATTATAGTGCACATTGATAATTAGTCTGATTATAGTGCGCATTGATAATTACAGTCTGATTATAGTGCACATTGATTATTAGTCTGATTATAGTGCGCATTGATTATTACAGTCTGATTATAGTGCACATTGATTATTACAGTCTGATTATAGTGTGCATTGATTATTAGTCTGATTATAGTGCGCATTGATAATTACACTCTGATTATAGTGCGCATTGATAATTACAGTCTGATTATAGTGCGCATTGATAATTACAGTCTGATTATAGTGCGCATTGATAATTACAGTCTGATTATAGTGCGCATTGATAATTACAGTCTGATTATAGTGCGCATTGATAATTACACTCTGATTATAGTGCGCATTGATTATTACAGTCTGATTATAGTGCGCATTGATAATTACAGTCTGATTATAGTGTGCATTGATTATTAGTCTGATTATAGTGCGCATTGATAATTACAGTCTGATTATAGTGCGCATTGATTATTAGTCTGATTATAGTGCGCATTGATAATTAGTCTGATTATAGTGCGCATTGATAATTACAGTCTGATTATAGTGCGCATTGATTATTACAGTCTGATTATAGTGCGCATTGATAATTAGTCTGATTATAATGCGCATTGATAATTACACTCTGATTATAGTGCGCATTGATAATTACAGTCTGATTATAGTGCACATTGATTATTAGTCTGATTATAGTGCGCATTGATAATTACAGTCTGATTATAGTGGGCATTGATTATTACAGTCTGATTATAGTGCACATTGATTATTAGTCTGATTATAGTGCGCATTGATAATTACAGTCTGATTATAGTGGGCATTGATTATTACAGTCTGATTATAGTGCACATTGATTATTACAGTCTGATTATAGTGTGCATTGATTATTAGTCTGATTATAGTGCGCATTGATAATTACACTCTGATTATAGTGCGCATTGATAATTACAGTCTGATTATAGTGCGCATTGATAATTACAGTCTGATTATAGTGCGCATTGATAATTACAGTCTGATTATAGTGCGCATTGATAATTACACTCTGATTATAGTGCGCATTGATTATTACAGTCTGATTATAGTGCGCATTGATAATTACAGTCTGATTATAGTGTGCATTGATTATTAGTCTGATTATAGTGCGCATTGATAATTACAGTCTGATTATAGTGCGCATTGATTATTAGTCTGATTATAGTGCGCATTGATAATTAGTCTGATTATAGTGCGCATTGATAATTACAGTCTGATTATAGTGCGCATTGATTATTACAGTCTGATTATAGTGCGCATTGATAATTAGTCTGATTATAGTGCGCATTGATAATTACAGTCTGATTATAGTGCACATTGATTATTAGTCTGATTATAGTGCGCATTGATAATTACAGTCTGATTATAGTGCGCATTGATTATTACAGTCTGATTATAGTGCACATTGATTATTACAGTCTGATTATAGTGTGCATTGATTATTAGTCTGATTATAGTGCGCATTGATAATTACACTCTGATTATAGTGCGCATTGATAATTACACTCTGATTATAGTGCGCATTGATAATTACAGTCTGATTATAGTGCGCATTGATAATTACAGTCTGATTATAGTGCACATTGATAATTACACTCTGATTATAGTGCGCATTGATTATTACAGTCTGATAATAGTGCGCATTGATAATTACAGTCTGATTACAGTGCACATTGATTATTAGTCTGATTATAGTGCACATTGATAATTACAGTCTGATTATAGTGCGCATTGATTATTAGTCTGATTATAGTGCGCATTGATAATTACAGTCTGATTATAGTGCGCATTGATTATTAGTCTGATTATAGTGCGCATTGATAATTAGTCTGATTATAGTGCGCATTGATAATTACAGTCTGATTATAGTGCGCATTGATTATTACAGTCTGATTATAGTGCGCATTGATAATTAGTCTGATTATAATGCGCATTGATAATTACACTCTGATTATAGTGCGCATTGATAATTACAGTCTGATTATAGTGCGCATTGATTATTACAGTCTGATAATAGTGCGCATTGATAATTACAGTCTGATTACAGTGCACATTGATTATTAGTCTGATTATAGTGCACATTGATAATTACAGTCTGATTATAGT
>JANJGN010003331.1:0-47211 GCA_026770705.1 Isurus oxyrinchus
TGAAGAAGGGGAGAGAGAGAGAGAGAGAGAGAAACGGTAGAGAGATGAGAGAGAGAGAGAGAAACGGCGTGAGAGGAAGGAGAGAGAGAGAGAGAAACGGAGTGAGAGGAGAGAGAGAGAGAGAGAGAGAGAAACGGCGTGAGAGGAAGGGAGAGAGAGAGAGAAACGGCGTGAGAGGAAGGGAGAGAGAGAGAGAGAGAAACGGCGTGTGAGAGGAAGGGAGAGAGAGAGAGAAACGGCGTGAGAGGAAGGGAGAGAGAGAGAGAGAAACGGCGTGAGAGGAAGGGAGAGAGAGAGAGAGAACGGCGTGAGAGGAAGGAGAGAGAGCGAGAGAGAAACGGCGTGAGAGGGAGAGAGAGAGAGAGAGAGAAACGGCGTGAGAGGAAGGGAGAGAGAGAGAGAAACGGCGTGAGAGGAAGGGAGAGAGAGAGAGAAACGGCGTGAGAGGAAGGGAGAGAGCGAGAGAGAAACGGCGTGAGAGGAAGGGAGAGAGAGAGAGAGAGAAACGGCGTGAGAGGAAGGGAGAGAGAGAGAGAGAGAAACGGCGTGAGAGGAAGGGAGAGAGAGAGAAACGGCGTGAGAGGAAGGGAGAGAGAGAGAGAAACGGCGTGAGAGGAAGGGAGAGAGAGAGAGAGAAACGGCGTGAGAGGAAAGGAGAGAGAGAGAGAGAGAGAAACGGCGTGAGAGGAAGGGAGAGAGAGAGAAACGGCGTGAGAGGGAGAGAGAGAGAGAGAAACGGCGTGAGAGGAAGGGAGAGAGAGAGAGAGAGAGAGAAACGGCGTGAGAGGAAGGGAGAGAGAGAGAGAGAGAAACGGCGTGAGAGGAAGGGAGAGAGAGAGAGAGAGAGAAACGGCGTGAGAGGAAGGGAGAGAGAGAGAGAGAAACGGCGTGAGAGGAAGGGAGAGAGAGAGAAACGGCGTGAGAGGAGGGAGAGAGAGAGAAACGGCGTGAGAGGAAGGGAGAGAGAGAGAGAGAAACGGCGTGAGAGGAAGGGAGAGAGAGAGAGAAACGGCGTGAGAGGAAGGGAGAGAGAGAGAGAGAAACGGCGTGAGAGGAAGGGAGAGAGAGAGAGAGAAACGGCGTGAGAGGGAGGAGAGAGAGAGAGAGAGAAACGGCGTGAGAGGAAAGGAGAGAGAGAGAGAGAGAGAAACGGCGTGAGAGGAAGGGAGAGAGAGAGAAACGGCGTGAGAGGGAGAGAGAGAGAGAGAGAGAGAGAGAAACGGCGTGAGAGGAAGGGAGAGAGAGAGAGAGAGAGAAACGGCGTGAGAGGAAGGGAGAGAGAGACAGAAACGGCGTGAGAGGAAGGAGAGAGAGAGAGAGAGAAACGGCGTGAGAGGAAGGGAGAGAGAGAGAGAGAAACGGCGTGAGAGGGAGAGAGAGAGAGAGAGAGAAACGGCGTGAGAGGAAAGGAGAGAGAGAGAGAGAGAGAAACGGCGTGAGAGGAAGGGAGAGAGAGAGAAACGGCGTGAGAGGGAGAGAGAGAGAGAGAGAGAGAGAGAAACGGCGTGAGAGGGAGAGAGAGAGAGAGAAACGGCGTGAGAGGGAGAGAGAGAGAGAAACGGCGTGAGAGGAAGGGAGAGAGAGAGAGAGAAACGGCGTGAGAGGAAGGGAGAGAGAGAGAGAGAAACGGCGTGAGAGGGAGAGAGAGAGAGAGAGAGAAACGGCGTGAGAGGAAGGGGGAGAGAGAGAGAGAGAAACGGCGTGAGAGGGAGAGAGAGAGAGAGAAACGGCGTGAGAGGGAGAGAGAGAGAGACAGAAACGGCGTGAGAGGAAGGGAGAGAGAGAGAGAGAAACGGCGTGAGAGGAAGGGGGAGAGAGAGAGAGAGAAACGGCGTGAGAGGGAGAGAGAGAGAGAGAGAAACGGCGTGAGAGGGAGAGAGAGAGAGAGAGAAACGGCGTGAGAGGAAGGGAGAGAGAGAGAGAGAAACGGCGTGAGAGGAAGGGAGAGAGAGAGAGAAACGGCGTGAGAGGAAGGGAGAGAGAGAGAGAAACGGCGTGAGAGGAAGTGAGAGAGAGAGAGAAACGGCGTGAGAGGAACGGGAGAGAGAGAGAGAAACGGCGTGAGAGGGAGAGAGAGAGAGAAACGGCGTGAGAGGGAGAGAGAGAGAGAGAGAAACGGCGTGAGAGGGAGAGAGAGAGAGAAACGGCGTGAGAGGAAGGGAGAGAGAGAGAGAGAGAGAGAGAGAGAAACGGCGTGAGAGGAAGGGAGAGAGAGAGAGAGAGAGAGAGAGAAACAGCGTGAGAGGAAGGGAGAGAGAGAGAGAGAAACGGTGTGAGAGGAAGAGAGAGAGAGAGAAACGGCGTGAAAGAGAGAGAGAAACGGCGTGAGAGGAAGGGAGAGAGAGAGAGAGAGAAACGGTGTGAGAGGAAGGGAGAGAGAGAGAGAGAGAAGCGGCGTGAGAGGGAGAGAGAGAGAGAGAGAGAAACGCGTGAGAGGAAGGGAGAGAGAGAGAAACGGCGTGAGAGGAAGGGGAGAGAGAGAGAAACGGCGTGAGAAGGAGAGAGAGAGAGAGAGAGAAACGGCGTGAGAGGAAGGGAGAGAGAGAGAGAAACGGCGTGAGAGGGAGAGAGAGAGAGAGAGAGAAATGGCGTGAGATGAAGGGAGAGAGAGAGAGAGAGAAACGGCGTGAGAGGGAGAGAGAGAGGGAGAGAGAAACGACGTGAGAGGAAGGGAGAGAGAGAGAGAAACGGCGTGAGAGGAAGGGAGAGAGAGAGAGAGAGAGAGAGAAACGGCGTGAGAGGAAGGGAGAGAGAGAGAGAAACGTGTGAGAGGAAGGGAGAGAGAGAGAGAGAAACGGCGTGA
Source organism: Isurus oxyrinchus (assembly GCA_026770705.1). Classification (NCBI taxonomy): domain Eukaryota; kingdom Metazoa; phylum Chordata; class Chondrichthyes; order Lamniformes; family Lamnidae; genus Isurus; species Isurus oxyrinchus. The sequence continues at coordinate 2,804 of JANJGN010003331.1, forward strand.
GAGGAAGGGAGAGAGAGAGAGAGAGAAACGGCGTGAGAGGAAGGGAGAGAGAGACAGAAACGGCGTGAGAGGAAGGGAGAGAGAGAGAGAGAAACGGCGTGAGAGAAAGGGAGAGAGAGAGAGAGAAACAGCGTGAGAGGAAGGGAGAGAGAGACAGAAACGGCGTGAGAGGAAGGGAGAGAGAGAGAGAGAGAAACGGCGTGAGAGGAAGGGACAGAGAGAGAGAAACGCGTGAGAGGAAGGGAGAGAGAGAGAGAGAGAGAGAGAGAGAAACGGCGTGAGAGGAAGGGAGAGAGAGAGAGAAACGTGTGAGAGGAAGGGAGAGAGAGAGAGAGAAACGGCGTGAGAGGAAGGGAGAGAGAGACAGAAACGGCGTGAGAGGAAGGGAGAGAGAGAGAGAGAAACGGCGTGAGAGAAAGGGAGAGAGAGAGAGAGAAACAGCGTGAGAGGAAGGGAGAGAGAGACAGAAACGGCGTGAGAGGAAGGGAGAGAGAGAGAGAGAGAAACGGCGTGAGAGGAAGGGACAGAGAGAGAGAAACGCGTGAGAGGAAGGGAGAGAGAGAGAAACGGCGTGACAGGAAGGGAGAGAGAGAGAGAGAGAAACGCGTGAGAGGAGGAGAGAGAGAGAAACGACGTGAGAGGAAGGGAGAGAGAGAGAGAAACAGCGTGAGAGGAAGGGAGAGAGAGAGAGAGAAACGGCGTGACAGGAAGGGAGAGAGAGAGAGAGAGAAACGCGTGAGAGGAGGAGAGAGAGAGAAACGACGTGAGAGGAAGGGAGAGAGAGAGAGAAACAGCGTGAGAGGAAGGGAGAGAGAGAGAGAGAAACGTGTGAGAGGAAGGGAGAGAGAGAGAAACGCATGAGAGGAAGGGAGAGAGAGAGAGAGAGAGAAACGGCGTGAGAGGGAGGGAGAGCGAGAGAAACGGCGTGAGAGGAAGGGAGAGAGAGAGCGAAACGGCGTGAGAGGAAGGGAGAGAGAGAGAGAAACGGCGTGAGAGGGAGAGAGAGAGAGAGAGAAAGGACGTGAGAGGAAGGGAGAGAGAGAGAGAGAGAAACGCGTGAGAGGAGGAGAGAGAGAGAAACGACGTGAGAGGAAGGGAGAGAGAGAGAGAAACAGCGTGAGAGGAAGGGAGAGAGAGAGAGAGAAACGGCGTGAGAGGAAGGGAGAGAGAGAGAGAGAGAAACGGCGTGAGAGGAAGGGAGAGAGAGAGAGAAACGGCGTGAGAGGAAGGGAGAGAGAGAGAGAGAGAAACGGCGTGAGAGGAAGGGAGAGAGAGAGAGAAACGGCGTGAGAGGAAGGGAGAGAGAGAGAGAGAGAAACGGCGTGAGAGGAAGGGAGAGAGAGAGAGAAACGGCGTGAGAGGAAGGGAGAGAGAGAGAGAGAGAAACGGCGTGAGAGGAAGGGAGAGAGAGAGAGAGAAACGGCGTGAGAGGAAGGGAGAGAGAGAGAGAGAGAAACGGCGTGAGAGGAAGGGAGAGAGAGAGAGAAACGGCGTGAGAGGAAGGGAGAGAGAGAGAGAGAAACGCGTGAGAGGAAGGGAGAGAGAGAGAGAAACGGCGTGAGAGGAAGGGAGAGAGAGAGAGAGAAACGGCGTGAGAGGAAGGGAGAGAGAGAGAGAGAGAAACGGCGTGAGAGGAAGGGAGAGAGAGAAACGGCGTGAGAGGAAGGGAGAGAGAGAGAGAAACGTGTGAGAGGGAGAGAGAGAGAGAGAAACGTGTGAGAGGAAGGGAGAGAGAGAAACGGCGTGAGAGGGAGAGAGAGAGAGAGAGAAACGGCGTGAGAGGGAGAGAGAGAGAGAGAGAGACAGAAACGGTGTGAGAGGAAGGGAGAGAGAGAGAGAGAGAAACGGCGTGAGAGGAACGGAGAGAGAGAGAGAGAGAAGCGGCGTGAGAGGAAGAGAGAGAGAGAGAAACGTGTGAGAGGAAGGGAGAGAGAGAGAGAGAAACGGCGTGAGAGGAAGGGAGAGAGAGAGAGAGAAACGGCGTGAGAGGAACGGAGAGAGAGAGAGAGAAACGTGTGCGAGGAAGGAGAGAGAGAGAGAGAAACGGCGTGAGAGGAAGGGAGAGAGAGAGAGAGAGAAACGGCGTGAGAGGAACGGAGAGAGAGAGAGAGAAACGTGTGAGAGGAAGGGAGAGAGAGAGAGAAACGGCGTGAGAGGAACGGAGAGAGAGAGAGAGAAACGTGTGAGAGGAAGGGAGAGAGAGAGAGAAACGTGTGAGAGGAAGGGAGAGAGAGAGAAACGGCGTGAGAGAGAGAGAGAAACGGCGTGAGAGGAAGGGAGAGAGAGAGAGAGAGAAACGGTGTGAGAGGAAGGGAGAGAGAGAGAGAGAGAAGCGGCGTGAGAGGGAGAGAGAGAGAGAGAGAGAAACGCGTGAGAGGAAGGGAGAGAGAGAGAAACGGCGTGAGAGGAAGGGAGAGAGAGACAAACACGTGAGAGGAAGGGAGAGAGAGAGAAACGGCGTGAGAAGGAGAGAGAGAGAGAGAGAGAGAAACGGCGTGAGAAGGAGAGAGAGAGAGAGAGAGAGAAACGGCGTGAGAAGGAGAGAGAGAGAGAGAGAGAGAAACGGCGTGAGAAGGAGAGAGAGAGAGAGAGAGAGAAACGGCGTGAGAGGGAGAGAGAGAGAGAGAGAGAAATGGCGTGAGAGGGAGAGAGAGAGAGGGAGAGAGAAACGACGTGAGAGGAAGGGAGAGAGAGAGAGAAACGGCGTGAGAGGAAGGGAGAGAGAGAGAGAGAGAGAGAGAAACGGCGTGAGAGGAAGGGAGAGAGAGAGAGAAACCTGTGAGAGGAAGGGAGAGAGAGAGAGAGAGAGAGAAACGGCGTGAGAGGAAGGGAGAGAGAGACAGAAACGGCGTGAGAGGAAGGGAGAGAGAGACAGAAACGGCGTAAGAGGAAGGGAGAGAGAGAGAGAGAGAAACGGCGTGAGAGGAAGGGAGAGAGAGACAGAAACGGCGTGAGAGGAAGGGAGAGAGAGAGAGAGAAACGCGTGAGAGGAAGGGGGAGAGAGAGAGAGAGAAACGGCGTGAGAGGAAGGGAGAGAGAGAGAAACGCATGAGAGGGAGAGAGAGAGAGTGAGAGAAACGCGTGAGAGGAAGGGAGAGAGAGAGAAACGGCGTGAGAGGAAGGGAGAGAGAGAGAAACGGCGTGAGAGGGAGAGAGAGAGAGAGAGAGAAACGGCGTGAGAGGGAGAGAGAGAGAGAAACGGCGTGAGAGGAAGGGAGAGAGAGAGAGAGAGAGAGAGAGAGAAACGGCGTGAGAGGAAGGGAGAGAGAGGGAGAGAGAGAGAGAGAGAGAGAGAGAGAGAAACAGCGTGAGAGGAAGGGAGAGAGAGAGAGAGAAACGGCGTGAGAGGAAGAGAGAGAGAGAGAAACGGCGTGAGAGAGAGAGAGAAACGGCGTGAGAGGAAGGGAGAGAGAGAGAGAGAGAGAAACGGTGTGAGAGGGAGGGAGAGAGAGAGAGAAACGACGTGAGAGGAAGGGAGAGAGAGAGAGAGAGAGAAGCGGCGTGAGAGGGAGGGAGAGAGAGAGAGAAACGACGTGAGAGGAAGGGAGAGAGAGAGAGAGAGAGAGAAACGGCGTGAGAGGAAGGGAGAGAGAGAGAGAAACGTGTGAGAGGAAGGGAGAGAGAGAGAGAGAGAGAAACGGCGTGAGAGGAAGGGAGAGAGAGAGAGACAGAAACGGCGTGAGAGGAAGGGAGAGAGAGAGAGAGAAACGGCGTGAGAGGAAGGGAGAGAGAGAGAGAGAAACGGCGTGAGAGGAAGGGAGAGAGAGAGAGAAACGGCGTGAGAGGAAGGGAGAGAGAGACAGAAACGGCGTGAGAGGAAGGGAGAGAGAGAGAGAAACGCGTGAGAGGAAGGGAGAGAGAGAGAAACGGCGTGAGAGGAAGGGAGAGAGAGAGAAACGCGTGAGAGGAAGGGAGAGAGAGAGAGAGAAACGGCGTGAGAGGGAGAGAGAGAGAGAGAGAGAGAAACGGCGTGAGAGGAAGGGAGAGAGAGAGAAACGGCGTGAGAGGAAGGGAGAGAGAGAGAAACGCGTGAGAGGAAGGGAGAGAGAGAGAAACGCGTGAGAGGAAGGGAGAGAGAGAGAAACGGCGTGAGAAGGAGAGAGAGAGAGAGAGAGAAACGGCGTGAGAGGAAGGGAGAGAGAGAGAGAAACGGCGTGAGAGGGAGAGAGAGAGAGAGAGAGAAATGGCGTGAGATGAAGGGAGAGAGAGAGAGAGAGAAACGGCGTGAGAGGGAGAGAGAGAGAGGGAGAGAGAAACGGCGTGAGAGGAAGGGAGAGAGAGAGAGAGAGAAACGGGGTGAGAGGAAGGGAGAGAGAGAGAGAGAGAAACGGCGTGAGAGGGAGAGAGAAACGGCGTGAGAGGGAGAGAGAGAGAGAGAAACGGCGTGAGAGGAAGGGAGAGAGAAAGAGAAACGGCGTGAGAGAGAGAGAGAGAAACGGCGTGAGAGGGAGAGAGAGAGAGAGAAACGGCGTGAGAGGGAGAGAGAAACGGCGTGAGAGGAAGGGAGATAGAGAGAGACAGAAACGGTGTGAGAGGAAGGGAGAGAGAGAGAGAGAAACGGCGTGAGAGGAAGGGAGAGAGAGAGAGAGAAACGGCGTGAGAGGGAGAGAGAGAGAGACAGAAACGGCGTGAGAGGAAGGGAGAGAGAGAGAGAAACGGCGTGAGAGAGAGAGAGAGAGAAACGGCGTGAGAGGGAGAGAGAGAGAAACGGCGTGAGAGGGAGAGAGAGAGAAACGGCGTGAGAGGGAGAGAGAAACGGCGTGAGAGGAAGGGAGAGAGAGAGAGACAGAAACGGTGTGAGAGGGAGGGAGAGAGAGAGAAACGGCGTGAGAGGAAGGGAGAGAGAGAGAGAGAGAAACGGCGTGAGAGGGAGGGAGAGAGAGAGAGAAACGGCGTGAGAGGAAGGGAGAGAGAGAGAGAAACGGCGTGAGAGGAAGGGAGAGAGAGAGAGAGAGAAACGGCGTGAGAGGAAGGGAGAGAGAGAGAGAGAGAAACGGCGTGAGAGGAAGGGAGAGAGAGAGAGAGAAACGGCGTGAGAGGAAGGGAGAGAGAGAGAGAGAAACGACGTGAGAGGAAGGGAGAGAGAGAGAGAAACGGCGTGAGAGGAAGGGAGAGAGAGAGAGAGAAACGGCGTGAGAAGAAGGGAGAGAGAGACAGAAACGGCGTGAGAGGAAAGGAGAGAGAGAGAGAGAGAAACGGCGTGAGAAGAAGGGAGAGAGAGAGAGAGAGAGAGAAACGGCGTGAGAGGAAGGGAGAGAGAGAGAGAGAAACGGCGTGAGAGGAAGGGAGAGAGAGAGAGAGAGAAACGGCGTGAGAGGGAGAGAGAGAGAGAGAGAGAGAGAAACGGCGTGAGAGGAAGGGAGAGAGAGAGAGAGAAACGGCGTGAGAGGAAGGGAGAGAGAGAGAGAGAAACGGCGTGAGAGGAAGGGAGAGAGAGAGAGAAACGGCGTGAGAGGAAGGGAGAGAGAGAGAGAGAGAAACGGCGTGAGAGGAAGGGAGAGAGAGAGAGAAACGGCGTGAGAGGAAGGGAGAGAGCGAGAGAGAAACGGCGTGAGAGGAAGGGAGAGAGAGAGAGAGAGAAACGGCGTGAGAGGAAGGGAGAGAGAGAGAGAGAGAAACGGCGTGAGAGGAAGGGAGAGAGAGAGAGAGAAACGGCGTGAGAGGAAGGGAGAGAGAGAGAGAAACGGCGTGAGAGGAAGGGAGAGAGAGAGAGAGAAACGGCGTGAGAGGAAGGAGAGAGAGAGAGAGAGAGAGAAACGGCGTGAGAGGAAGGGAGAGAGAGAGAAACGGCGTGAGAGGGAGAGAGAGAGAGAGAAACGGCGTGAGAGGAAGGGAGAGAGAGAGAGAGAGAGAGAAACGGCGTGAGAGGAAGGGAGAGAGAGAGAGAGAGAAACGGCGTGAGAGGAAGGGAGAGAGAGAGAGAGAGAGAAACGGCGTGAGAGGAAGGGAGAGAGAGAGAGAGAAACGGCGTGAGAGGAGAGGGAGAGAGAGAGAGAAACGGCGTGAGAGGAAGGGAGAGAGAGAGAGAGAAACGGCGTGAGAGGAAGGGAGAGAGAGAGAGAAACGGCGTGAGAGGAAGGGAGAGAGAGAGAGAGAAACGGCGTGAGAGGAAGGGAGAGAGAGAGAGAGAAACGGCGTGAGAGGGAGAGAGAGAGAGAGAGAGAAACGGCGTGAGAGGAAAGGAGAGAGAGAGAGAGAGAGAAACGGCGTGAGAGGAAGGGAGAGAGAGAGAGAAACGGCGTGAGAGGGAGAGAGAGAGAGAGAGAGAGAGAGAAACGGCGTGAGAGGAAGGGAGAGAGAGAGAGAGAGAAACGGCGTGAGAGGAAGGGAGAGAGAGACAGAAACGGCGTGAGAGGAAGGGAGAGAGAGAGAGAGAAACGGCGTGAGAGGAAGGGAGAGAGAGAGAGAGAAACGGCGTGAGAGGGAGAGAGAGAGAGAGAGAGAAACGGCGTGAGAGGAAAGGAGAGAGAGAGAGAGAGAGAAACGGCGTGAGAGGAAGGGAGAGAGAGAGAGAAACGGCGTGAGAGGGAGAGAGAGAGAGAGAGAGAGAGAGAAACGGCGTGAGAGGGAGAGAGAGAGAGAAACGGCGTGAGAGGGAGAGAGAGAGAGAAACGGCGTGAGAGGAAGGGAGAGAGAGAGAGAGAAACGGCGTGAGAGGAAGGGAGAGAGAGAGAGAGAAACGGCGTGAGAGGGAGAGAGAGAGAGAGAGAGAAACGGCGTGAGAGGAAGGGGGAGAGAGAGAGAGAGAAACGGCGTGAGAGGGAGAGAGAGAGAGAGAAACGGCGTGAGAGGGAGAGAGAGAGAGACAGAAACGGCGTGAGAGGAAGGGAGAGAGAGAGAGAGAAACGGCGTGAGAGGAAGGGGGAGAGAGAGAGAGAGAAACGGCGTGAGAGGGAGAGAGAGAGAGAGAAACGGCGTGAGAGGGAGAGAGAGAGAGAGAGAAACGGCGTGAGAGGAAGGGAGAGAGAGAGAGAGAAACGGCGTGAGAGGAAGGGAGAGAGAGAGAGAAACGGCGTGAGAGGAAGGGAGAGAGAGAGAGAAACGGCGTGAGAGGAAGTGAGAGAGAGAGAGAAACGGCGTGAGAGGAAGGGAGAGAGAGAGAGAAACGGCGTGAGAGGAAGGGAGAGAGAGAGAAACGGCGTGAGAGGAAGGGAGAGAGAGAGAGAAACGGCGTGAGAGGGAGAGAGAGAGAGAAACGGCGTGAGAGGGAGAGAGAGAGAGAGAGAAACGGCGTGAGAGGGAGAGAGAGAGAGAAACGGCGTGAGAGGAAGGGAGAGAGAGAGAGAGAGAGAGAGAGAGAAACGGCGTGAGAGGAAGGGAGAGAGAGAGAGAGAGAGAGAGAGAAACAGCGTGAGAGGAAGGGAGAGAGAGAGAGAGAGAAACGGCGTGAGAGGAAGAGAGAGAGAGAGAAACGGCGTGAAAGAGAGAGAGAAACGGCGTGAGAGGAAGGGAGAGAGAGAGAGAGAGAAACGGTGTGAGAGGAAGGGAGAGAGAGAGAGAGAGAAGCGGCGTGAGAGGGAGAGAGAGAGAGAGAGAGAGAAACGCGTGAGAGGAAGGGAGAGAGAGAGAAACGGCGTGAGAGGAAGGGAGAGAGAGAGAAACGGCGTGAGAAGGAGAGAGAGAGAGAGAGAGAAACGGCGTGAGAGGAAGGGAGAGAGAGAGAGAAACGGCGTGAGAGGGAGAGAGAGAGAGAGAGAGAAATGGCGTGAGATGAAGGGAGAGAGAGAGAGAGAGAAACGGCGTGAGAGGGAGAGAGAGAGGGAGAGAGAAACGACGTGAGAGGAAGGGAGAGAGAGAGAGAAACGGCGTGAGAGGAAGGGAGAGAGAGAGAGAGAGAGAGAGAAACGGCGTGAGAGGAAGGGAGAGAGAGAGAGAAACGTGTGAGAGGAAGGGAGAGAGAGAGAGAGAAACGGCGTGAGAGGAAGGGAGAGAGAGAGAGAGAGAAACGGCGTGAGAGGAAGGGAGAGAGAGACAGAAACGGCGTGAGAGGAAGGGAGAGAGAGAGAGAGAAACGGCGTGAGAGAAAGGGAGAGAGAGAGAGAGAAACAGCGTGAGAGGAAGGGAGAGAGAGACAGAAACGGCGTGAGAGGAAGGGAGAGAGAGAGAGAGAGAAACGGCGTGAGAGGAAGGGACAGAGAGAGAGAAACGCGTGAGAGGAAGGGAGAGAGAGAGAGAGAGAGAGAGAGAGAAACGGCGTGAGAGGAAGGGAGAGAGAGAGAGAAACGTGTGAGAGGAAGGGAGAGAGAGAGAGAGAAACGGCGTGAGAGGAAGGGAGAGAGAGACAGAAACGGCGTGAGAGGAAGGGAGAGAGAGAGAGAGAAACGGCGTGAGAGAAAGGGAGAGAGAGAGAGAGAAACAGCGTGAGAGGAAGGGAGAGAGAGACAGAAACGGCGTGAGAGGAAGGGAGAGAGAGAGAGAGAGAAACGGCGTGAGAGGAAGGGACAGAGAGAGAGAAACGCGTGAGAGGAAGGGAGAGAGAGAGAAACGGCGTGACAGGAAGGGAGAGAGAGAGAGAGAGAAACGCGTGAGAGGAGGAGAGAGAGAGAAACGACGTGAGAGGAAGGGAGAGAGAGAGAGAAACAGCGTGAGAGGAAGGGAGAGAGAGAGAGAGAAACGGCGTGAGAGGAAGGGAGAGAGAGAGAGAGAGAGAAACGTGTGAGAGGAAGGGAGAGAGAGAGAAACGCATGAGAGGAAGGGAGAGAGAGAGAGAGAGAGAAACGGCGTGAGAGGGAGGGAGAGCGAGAGAAACGGCGTGAGAGGAAGGGAGAGAGAGAGCGAAACGGCGTGAGAGGAAGGGAGAGAGAGAGAGAAACGGCGTGAGAGGGAGAGAGAGAGAGAGAGAAAGGACGTGAGAGGAAGGGAGAGAGAGAGAGAGAAACGCGTGAGAGGAGGAGAGAGAGAGAAACGACGTGAGAGGAAGGGAGAGAGAGAGAGAAACAGCGTGAGAGGAAGGGAGAGAGAGAGAGAGAAACGGCGTGAGAGGAAGGGAGAGAGAGAGAGAGAGAAACGGCGTGAGAGGAAGGGAGAGAGAGAGAGAGAGAAACGGCGTGAGAGGAAGGGAGAGAGAGAGAGAAACGGCGTGAGAGGAAGGGAGAGAGAGAGAGAGAGAAACGGCGTGAGAGGAAGGGAGAGAGAGAGAGAAACGGCGTGAGAGGAAGGGAGAGAGAGAGAGAGAGAAACGGCGTGAGAGGAAGGGAGAGAGAGAGAGAAACGGCGTGAGAGGAAGGGAGAGAGAGAGAGAGAGAAACGGCGTGAGAGGAAGGGAGAGAGAGAGAGAGAAACGGCGTGAGAGGAAGGGAGAGAGAGAGAGAGAGAAACGGCGTGAGAGGAAGGGAGAGAGAGAGAGAAACGGCGTGAGAGGAAGGGAGAGAGAGAGAGAGAAACGCGTGAGAGGAAGGGAGAGAGAGAGAGAAACGGCGTGAGAGGAAGGGAGAGAGAGAGAGAGAAACGGCGTGAGAGGAAGGGAGAGAGAGAGAGAGAGAAACGGCGTGAGAGGAAGGGAGAGAGAGAAACGGCGTGAGAGGAAGGGAGAGAGAGAGAGAAACGTGTGAGAGGGAGAGAGAGAGAGAGAAACGTGTGAGAGGAAGGGAGAGAGAGAAACGGCGTGAGAGGGAGAGAGAGAGAGAGAGAAACGGCGTGAGAGGGAGAGAGAGAGAGAGAGAGACAGAAACGGCGTGAGAGGAAGGGAGAGAGAGAGAGAGAGAAACGGCGTGAGAGGAACGGAGAGAGAGAGAGAGAGAAGCGGCGTGAGAGGAAGAGAGAGAGAGAGAAACGTGTGAGAGGAAGGGAGAGAGAGAGAGAGAAACGGCGTGAGAGGAAGGGAGAGAGAGAGAGAGAAACGGCGTGAGAGGAACGGAGAGAGAGAGAGAGAAACGTGTGAGAGGAAGGGAGAGAGAGAGAGAGAAACGGCGTGAGAGGAAGGGAGAGAGAGAGAGAGAGAAACGGCGTGAGAGGAACGGAGAGAGAGAGAGAGAAACGTGTGAGAGGAAGGGAGAGAGAGAGAGAAACGGCGTGAGAGGAACGGAGAGAGAGAGAGAGAAACGTGTGAGAGGAAGGGAGAGAGAGAGAGAAACGTGTGAGAGGAAGGGAGAGAGAGAGAAACGGCGTGAGAGGAACGGAGAGAGAGAGAGAGAAACGTGTGAGAGGAAGGGAGAGAGAGAAACGGCGTGAGAGGGAGAGAGAGAGAGAGAGAAACGGCGTGAGAGGGAGAGAGAGAGAGAGAGAGAGAAACGGCGTGAGAGGAAGGGAGAGAGAGAAACGCGTGAGAGGAAGGGAGAGAGAGAAACGCGTGAGAGGAAGGGAGAGAGAGAGAGAGAAACGTGTGAGAGGAAGGGAGAGAGAGAAACGGCGTGAGAGGGAGAGAGAGAGAGAGAGAGAGCGGGGCTGATGGACCCCAAGACAAAGCGCGCTGGCGCGAGGCAGCAAGGGCCAATCCTGGCCCTGCATCTACCAACCACACCCACCTTTAACCTGATTGGATGATCCAGTGTGACAGGTGGGCTGCTCAGCCTCGGTTGGTTGGACGGAAGAGTCAGGCTGGCTGGGAGCGAGGAAAGGGACCAATGAATGCCAGGGAAAGACGGGCACGGAGCGTGGCTCCACATTGGTCCAGACTGCGGAGAGAAAACGAGGGGGTCAGTGCAAAGGCCGGAACCACGGGGACCAGACAGACAGATGGTGACGCCAGTGAAAAATCCCAGAGGATCTGTACTGTACACGGGGCAGGGTGAGAGCACAACCTCATACCATAACCCCACGGCACAGCAATGTTTCTCACGGGGACTCCTGGAACCAAAACTATTGAGCAGAGGGTAATGGCTGATGGCTTCTCTATCCCACTGATGTATGTGGGCCCTCCCCAGCCCCAAAACCGGTTGCTAAGGTGACGCTCGCTCTGTCCTCATTCTAGGAGCCTGGATAATGGTAACTCACTGCGAATTCGTCATCACCAAGCTTCAGCTGGGGCCAGTTCTACATGAGAGCCGTGGGTGCAGCAGAGAGCAGGCCCCACTTCACCAACCCGTCTGCAAGCGCACGCACAGGCAACCAGGACAACGGGGCAGGGAATGCAAAATATCACTGCTTCAAGGACAGACCCCTCTCCAACAATGGGATTCAAACAAAGTCAGGAACATCCTGGCCCTGGAAGTGTTTGAGGGGGACAGGCCTGTACACGCCAGTAATGTATCCCAAAGTTATACAGTGACAGACCTGTCCCCACCAGTACTGTATCCCAGTGTTATACAGTGACAGACCTGTACCCACCAGTGCTGTACCCCAGTGTTATACAGTGACAACCTGTCCACACCAGTACTGTATCCCAGTGTTATACAGTGACAACCTGTCCCCACCAGTACTGTACCCCAGTGTTATACAGTGACAGACCTCTCCCACCAGTACTGTATCCCAGTGTTATACAGTGACAACCTGTCCACACCAGTACTGTATCCCAGTGCTTTACAGTGACAGACTTGTCCCCACCAGTACTGTATCCCAGTGTTATACAGTGACAGTCCTGTACCCACCAGTGCTGTACCCCAGTGTTATACAGTGAGACACGTCCCCACCAGTACTGTACCCCAGTGTTATACAGTGACAGACTGATCCCCACCAGTACTGTACCCTAATGTTATACAGTGACAACCTGCCCCCACCAGTACTGTACCCTAATGTTATACAGTGACAGACCGGTCCCCACCAGCACTGTACTCGCGTTATACAGTGACAGACCTGTACCCACCAGTACTGTATCCCAAAGTTATACAGTGACAGACCAGTTCCCACCAGTGCTGTACCCCAGTGTTATACAGTGACAACCTGTCCCCACCAGGACTGTACCCCAGTGTTATACAGTGACAGACCTGTACCCACCAGTACTGTACCCCAGTGTCATACAGTGACAGACCCGTCCCCACCAGTACTGTACCCCAGTGTTATACAGTGACAGAACTGTCCCCACTAGTACTGTACTCCAGTGTTATACAGTGACATACCCGTCCCCACCAGTACTGTACCCCAGTGTTATACAGAGACAGACCTGTCCCCACCAGTACTGTACCCGTGTTACACAGTGACAGACCTGTCCCCACCAGTACTGTACCCCAGTGTTGTACAGTGACAGACCCGACCCCACCAGTACTGTACCCCAGTGTTATAGTGACAGACCTGTCCTCACCAGTACTGTACCCCAGTGTTATACAGTGACAGACCCGTCCCCACCAGTACTGTACCCCAGTGTTACACAGTGACAGACTCTTTCCCACCGGTACTGTACTCCAGTGTTCTACAGTGACAGACCCGTCCCCACCAGTACTGTACCCCAGTGTTATACAGTGACAGACCTGCCCCCACCAGTACTGTACCCCAGTGTTATACAGTGACAGACTCTTCCCCACCGGTACTGTACTCCAGTGTTCTACAGTGACAGACACATCCCCACCAGTACTGTACCCCAGTGTTATACAGTGAGACACGTCCCCACCAGTACTGTATCCCAGTGTTATACAGTGACAGACACATCCCCACCAGTACTGTACCCCAGTGTTATACAGTGAGACACGTCCCCACCAGTACTGTATCCCAGTATTATAGAGTGACAGACCTGCACCCACCAGTACTGTACCCCAGTGTTATACAGTGACAGACCTGTACCCACCAATACTGTACCCAGTGTTATGCAGTGACACACCCGTCCACACCAGTACTGTACCCCAATGGAATAAAGTGACAGGCCTGTGACCACCAGTACTGTACCCCAATGTAATAGTGACAGGCCTGTCCCCACCAGTAGTGTATCCCAGTGTTATACAGTGACAGACCCGTCCCTACCAGTACTGTACCCCAGTGTTATACAGAGATAGACCTGTCCCCACCAGTAAAGTACGCCAGTGTTACCCAGTGACAACCCGTCCCCAGCAGTACTTTATCCCAGTGTTACATAGTGGCAGACCCGTCCCCACCAGTACTGTACCCCAGTGTTATACAGTGACAGACCGGTACCCACAAGTACTGTACCCCAGTGTTATACAGTAACAGACAACTCCCCACCAGTATGGTACCCCAGAGTTATACAGTGACAGACCGGTCCCCACCAGTACCGTACCCCAGTGTAATACAGTGACAGACCCGTCCCCAACAGTACTGTACCCCAGTGTTATACAGTGACAGACCTGTACCCATCAATACTGTATCCCAGTTTTATGCAGTGACAGACCCGTCCACACCAGTAGTATACCCCAATGTAATACAGTGACAGGCCTGTGACCACCAATACTCTACCCCAATGTAATAGTGACAGTCCTGTCCACACCAGTACTGTACCCCAATGTAATAGTGACAGTCCTGTCCACACCAGTACTGTACCCCAATGTAATAGTGTCAGTCCTGTCCACACCAGTACTGTACCCCAATGTAATAGTGACAGTCCTGTCCACACCAGTACTGTACCCCAATGTAATAGTGACAGGCCTGTCCCCACCAGTAGTGTATCCCAGTGTTATACAGTGACAGACCCGTCCCCACCAGTACTGTACCATTGTGTTATACAGGGAAAGACCCCTCCCCACCAGTACTGTACCGCAGTGTTATACAGGGGCAGACCCCTCCACACCAGTACTGGACCCCAGTGTCATGCAGTGACAGAACATTCCCCACCAGTACTGTACCCCAGTGTATTACAGTGACAGACCTGTCCCCACTAGTACTGTACCCCAGCGTTATACAGTGGCAGACCCATCCTGAACAGTACTGTACCCCAGTGTTATACAGTGACAAACCCGTCACCAACAATACTCTATCCCAGAGTTATACAGTGAGACACATCCCTACCAGTACTGCACCCCAGTGTTATATACTGACAGACCCGTCCCCAGCAGTACTGTACCTGTGTTATACAGAGACAGACCCGTCCACACCAGTACTGTACCTCAGTGTTATACAGTGACAGACACATCCTCAACAGTACACTATTCCAGTTTTATGCAGTGACAGACCCGTCCACACCAGTACTGTACCCCAATGTAATACAGTGACAGGCCTGTGACCACCAGTACTCTACCGCAATGTAATAGTGACAGTCCTGTCCACACCAGTACTGTACCCCAATGTAGTAGTGACAGGCCTGTCCCCACCAGTAGTGTATCCCAGTGTCATTCAGTGACAGACCCCTCCCCACCAGTACTGTACCCCAATGTTCTTCAGTGATAGACCTGTACCCACTAGTAATGTACCCCAGTGGTATACAGTGACAGACCCATCCCCAGCAGTACCGTACCCCAGTGGTATACAGTCACAGAACCGTCCCCAACAGTACTGGACATCAGTGTTATACAGTAACAGACAACTCCCCACCAGTATGGTACCCCAGAGGTATACAGTGACAGACAGGTCCCCAACAGTACTGTATCCCACTGTTATACAGTGACAGACCAGCCCACAACAGTACTGTACCCCAGTGTTATACAGAAACAGACCTGTCCCCACCAGTACTGTACCCCAGTGTTATACAGAGACAGACCTGTCCCCACCAGTACTGTACCCCAGTGTTACACAGTGACAGACCTGTCCCCACCAGTACTGTACCCCAGTGTTATACAGTGACAGACCCGATCCCACCAGTACTGTATCCCAGTGTTATACAGTGACAGACCTGTCCCCACCAGTACTGTACCCCAGTGTTATACAGTGACAGACCCGATCCCACCAGTACTGTATCCCAGTGTTATACAGTGACAAACCCGTCACCACCAGTACTGTACCCGTGTGATACAGTGACAAACCTGTCCCCACCAGTACTGTACCCCAGTGATAGTGACAGACCTGTCCCCATCAGTACTGTACCCCAGTGTTATACAGTGACAGACCTGACCCCACCAGTACTGTACCCCAGTGTTATGCACTGACAGACCCGTCTCCACCAGTACTGTACCAGTGTTATATAGTGACAGACACGTCCCCAACAGTACTCTATTTATGTGTTATAAAGTGACAGGCCTGGGCCCACCAGTACTGTACCCCAATGTCATACAGAGACAGACCCATCCCTACCAGTACTGTACCCCAGTGTTATACAGTGACAGACTTGTCTCCACCAGTACTGTACCCCAGTGTTATACAGTGACAGACCTGTCCCCACCAGTACTATACCCCAGTGTTATACAGTGACAGACTCTTCCCCACCGGTACTGCACCCCAGTGTTATACAGTGACAGACACATCCCCACCAGTACTGCACCCCAGTGTTACACAGTGAGACACATCCCCACCAGTACTGTATCCCAGTGTTATGGAGTGACAGACCTGTACCCACCAATACTGTATCCCAGTGTTATGCAGTGACAGACCTGTCCCCGACAGTACTGTATCCCAGTTTTATGCAGTGACAGACCCGTCCACACCAGTACTGTACCCCAATGGAATACAGTGACAGGCCTGTGACCACCAGTAGTGTATCCCAGGGTTATACAGTAACAGACAACGCCCCACCAGTATGGTACCCCAGAGTTATACAGTGACAGACACGTCCCCAACAGTACTGTATCCCAGTGTTATACAGTGACAGACCCGTCCCCACCAGTACTGTTCCCCAGTGTTATACAGTGACAAACTCGTCCCCACCAGTACTGTACCCCAGTGTTAACAGTGGCAGACCTGTCCCCACCAGTACTGTACCCCAGTGTTATACAGTGACAGATCTGTACCCACCAATACTGTATCCCAGTGTTATACAGTGACAGACCTGTCCCCACCAGTACTGTACCCTAGTGTTATACAATCACAGACACATCCCCACCAGTACTGTACCCCAGTGTTATACAGTGAGACACGTCCCCACCAGTACTGTATCCCAGTGTTATGCAGTGACAGACCTGTCCCCAACAGTACTGTATCCCAGTTTAATGCAGTGACAGAAGCGTCTCCACCAGTACTGTACCCCAGTGTTATACAGTGACAGACTCGTCCCCAACAGTACTGTACCCCAGCGGTATACAGTCACAGAACCGTCCCCAACAGTACTGGACATCAGTGTTATACAGTAACAGACAACTCCCCACCAGTATGGTACCCCAGAGTGAAACAGTGACAGACCCGTCCACACCAGTACTGTACCCCAGTGTAACACTGAGACCAGTCCACAACAGTACTGTACGCCAGTGTTACACAGTGACAGACCTGTCCCCACCAGTACTGTACCCCAGTGTTATACAGTGACAGACCTGTCCCCACCAGTACTGTACCCCAGTGTTATACAGTGACAGACCTGTCCCCACCAGTACTGTACCCCAGTGTTATACAGTGACAGACCCAACCCCACCAGTAATGTACCCCAGTATTATACAGTGACAGACCCTTCCCCACCGGTACTGTACCCTAGTGTTAGACAGTGACAGACACATCCCCACCAGTACTGTACCCTAGTGTTATGCAGTGACAGACACATCCCCACCAGTACTGTACCCCAGTGTTATACAGTGAGACACGTCCCCACCAGTACTGTATCCCAGTGTTATGCAGTGACAGACCCGTCCACACCAGTATGGTACCCCAGTGTAACACTGACAGATCAGTCCACAACAGTACTGTACCCCACTGTTATACAGTGACAGACCCGTCCACACCAGTATGGTACCCCAGTGTTATACAGTGACAAACCTATCCCCACCGCTATCGTACCCTAATGTTATACAGTGACAGACACATCCCCACCAGTACTGTACCCCAGTGTTATGCAGTGACAGACCTGTCCCCAACAGTACTGTATCCCAACTTTATGCAGTGACAGACCCATCCACACCGGTACTGTACCCGTGTTATACAGTGAGACACGTCCCCTCCAGTACTGTATCCCAGTGTTATAGAGTGACAGACCTGTACCCACCAATACTGTATCCCAGTGTTATGCAGTGACAGACCTGTCCCCAACAGTACTGTATCCCAGTTATATGCAGTGACAGACTCTTCCCCACCGGTACTGTACTCCAGTGTTATACAGTGACAGACACATCCCCACCAGTACTGTACCCCAGTGTTATACAGTGAGACATGTCCCCACCAGTACAGTATCCCAGTGTTATACAGTGACAGACACGTCCCCACCAGTACTGTATCCCAGTGTTATACAGTGACAGACCCGTCCCCACCAGTACTGTACCCTAGTGTTATACAGTGACAGACACATCCCCACCAGTACTGTACCCCAGTGTTATACAGTGAGACACGTCCCCACCAGTACTGTATCCCAGTGTTATAGAGTGACAGACCTGCACCCACCAGTACTGTACCCCAGTGTTATACAGTGACAGACCTGTACCCACCAACACTGTACCCAGTGTTATGCAGTGACACACCCGTCCACACCAGTACTGTACCCCAATGGAATAGTGACAGGCCTGTGACCACCAGTACTGTACCCCAATGTAATAGTGACAGGCCTGTCCCCACCAGTAGTGTATCCCAGTGTTATACAGTGACAGACCCGTCCCCACCAGTACTGTACCCCAGTGTTATACAGAGATAGACCTGTCCCCACCAGTAAAGTACGCCAGTGTTACCCAGTGACAACCCGTCCCCAGCAGTACTTTATCCCAGTGTTATACAGTGACAGACCCTTCCCCACCGGTACTGTACCCTAGTGTTATAGTGACAGATACATCCCCACCAGTATTGTACCCCAGTGTTATGCAGTGACAGACACATCCCCACCAGTACTGTACCCCAGTGTTATACAGTGAGACACGTCCCCACCAGTACTGTATCCCAGTGTTATGCAGTGACAGACCCGTCCACACCAGTATGGTACCCCAGTGTAATACTGACAGATCAGTCCACAACAGTACTGTACCCCACTGTTATACAGTGACAGACCCGTCCACACCAGTATGGTACCCCAGTGTTATACAGTGACAAACCTGCCCCCACCGCTACCGTACCCTAATGTTATACAGTGACAGACACATCCCCACCAGTACTGTACCCCAGTGTTATGCAGTGACAGACCTGTCCCCAACAGTACTGTATCCCAACTTTATGCAGTGACAGACCCATCCACACCGGTACTGTACCCGTGTTATACAGTGAGACACGTCCCCTCCAGTACTGTATCCCAGTGTTATAGAGTGACAGACCTGTACCCACCAATACTGTATCCCAGTGTTATGCAGTGACAGACCTGTCCCCAACAGTACTGTATCCCAGTTATATGCAGTGACAGACTCTTCCCCACCGGTACTGTACTCCAGTGTTATACAGTGACAGACACATCCCCACCAGTACTGTACCCCAGTGTTATACAGTGAGACATGTCCCCACCAGTACTGTATCCCAGTGTTATACAGTGACAGACACGTCCCCACCAGTACTGTATCCCAGTGTTATACAGTGACAGACCCGTCCCCACCAGTACTGTACCCTAGTGTTATACAGTGACAGACACATCCCCACCAGTACTGTACCCCAGTGTTATACAGTGAGACACGTCCCCACCAGTACTGTATCCCAGTGTTATAGAGTGACAGACCTGCACCCACCAGTACTGTACCCCAGTGTTATACAGTGACAGACCTGTACCCACCAACACTGTACCCAGTGTTATGCAGTGACACACCCGTCCACACCAGTACTGTACCCCAATGGAATAGTGACAGGCCTGTGACCACCAGTACTGTACCCCAATGTAATAGTGACAGGCCTGTCCCCACCAGTAGTGTATCCCAGTGTTATACAGTGACAGACCCGTCCCCACCAGTACTGTACCCCAGTGTTATACAGAGATAGACCTGTCCCCACCAGTAAAGTACGCCAGTGTTACCCAGTGACAACCCGTCCCCAGCAGTACTTTATCCCAGTGTTATACAGTGACAGACCCTTCCCCACCGGTACTGTACCCTAGTGTTATAGTGACAGATACATCCCCACCAGTATTGTACCCCAGTGTTATGCAGTGACAGACACATCCCCACCAGTACTGTACCCCAGTGTTATACAGTGAGACACGTCCCCACCAGTACTGTATCCCAGTGTTATGCAGTGACAGACCCGTCCACACCAGTATGGTACCCCAGTGTAATACTGACAGATCAGTCCACAACAGTACTGTACCCCACTGTTATACAGTGACAGACCCGTCCACACCAGTATGGTACCCCAGTGTTATACAGTGACAAACCTGCCCCCACCGCTACCGTACCCTAATGTTATACAGTGACAGACACATCCCCACCAGTACTGTACCCCAGTGTTATGCAGTGACAGACCTGTCCCCAACAGTACTGTATCCCAATTTTATGCAGTGACAGACCCATCCACACCGGTACTGTACCCGTGTTATACAGTGAGACACGTCCCCACCAGTACTGTATCCCAGTGTTATAGAGTGACAGACCTGTACCCACCAATACTGTATCCCAGTGTTATGCAGTGACAGACCTGTCCCCAACAGTACTGTATCCCAGTTTTATGCAGTGACAGACCCGTCCACACTAGTACTGTACCCCAATGTAATAGTGACAGGCCTGTCCCCACCAGTAGTGTATCCCAGTGTTATTCAGTGACGGACCTGTCCCCACCAGTACTGTACCCCAATGTTATTCAGTGATAGACCTGTACCCACCAGTACTGTACCCCAGTGTTATACAGTGACAGACACATCCCCAACAGTACTCTATTCAAGTGTTATAGAGTGACTGACCCAACCCCACCAGTACTGCACCCCAGTGGTATACAGTGACAGACCCATCCCCAGCAGTACTGTACCCCAGTGGTATACAGTCACAGAACCATCCCCAACAGTACTGGACATCAGTGTTATACAGTAATAGACAACTCCCCACCAGTATGGTACCCCAGAGTTATACAGTGACAGACACGTCCCCAACAGTACTGTATCCCACTGTTATACAGTGACAGACCTGTCCACACCAGTACTGTACCCCAGTGTAACACTGACAGACCAGTCCACAACAGTACTGTACCCCAGTGTTATACAGAGACAGACCCATCCCCACCAGAACTGTACCCCAGTGTTATACAGTGACAGAGACGTAACCCCAGTACTGTACCACACTGTTATACAGTGACAGACCCGTCCACACCAGTACTGTACCACAGTGTAACACTGACAGACCAGTCCCCAACAGTACTGTACCCCAGTGTAATACAGAGATAGACCTGTCCCCACCAGTACAGTACGCCAGTGTTATACAGCGACAGTCCTGTACCCACCAGTAATGAACCCCAGTGTTATACAGTGACAGACCTGTACCCACCAGTACTGTATCCCAGTGTTATAAAGTGACAGACCTGTACCCACCAGTACTGTATCCCAGTGTTATAAAGTGACAGACCTGTACCCACCAGTACTGTACCCCAGTATTATACACTGATTGATCCGTCCCCAACAGTACTGTATCCCACTGTTACACAGTGACACAGCCATCCACACCAGTACTGTACCCCAGTGTTATACAGTGACAGACACGTCCTCAACAGTACACTATTCAAATGTTATAGAGTGACAGACCTGTACCCACCAGTACTGTACCCCAGTGTGATCCAGTGCCAGACCTGTATCCACCAGTACAGTACCCCCATGTCATACAGTGACAGACCTGTCCCCACCAGTACTGTATCCCAGTGTTATAGTGACATACCCATCCCCACCAGTACTGTGCCCCAGTGTCAGACAGTGACAGACCTGTAGCCACCAGTACTGAGCACAAGTGTTTTACAGTTACAGGCCTGTCCCCACCAGTACTGTATCCCAGTGTTATACAGCGACAGACCTTTACCCACCAGTACTGTACCCCATTGTTATACAGCGACAGTCCTGGACCCACCAGTAATGAACCCCAGTGTTATACAGTGACAGACCTGTACCCACCAGTACTGTATCCCAGTGTTATAATGTGACAGACCTGTACCCACCAGTACTGTACCCCAGTGTTATACAGTGACAGACCCGTCCCCACCAGTACTGTACCCCAGTGTTATACAGTGACAGACCCGTCCCCACCAGTACTGTACCCGTGTTATACAGTGACAGACCTGTCCCCACCAGTACTGTACCCGTGTTATACAGTGACAGACCGGTCCCCACCAGTACTGTACCCCAGTATTATACAGTGACAAACCTGTCCCCACCAGTACTGTACCCTAGTATTATACACTGATTGACCCGTCCACAACAGTACTGTATCCCACTGTTATACAGTGACACACCCGTCCACACCAGTACTGTACCCCAGTGCACGACTGACAGACCCGACCCACCAGTACTGTAGCCCAGTGTTATCCAGTGACAGACCTGTATCCACCAGTACAGTACCCGTGTTATACAGTGACAGTCCCGTCCCCACCAGTACTGTATCCCAGTGTTATAGCAACATACCCGTCCCCGTCATAGTGACAGACCTGTCCCCACCAGTACTGTATCCCAGTGTTATAAAGTGACAGAACCGTCCCCAACAATACTGTATCCAAGAGTTATACAGTGACGGACCTGTCCACACCAGTACTGTACCCCACTGTAACAGTGACAGGCCTGGCCCCACCAGTACTGTATCCCAGTGTTATTCTGTGATAGACCTGCACCCACCAGTAATGTACCCCAGTGTTATACAGTGACAGACACGTATCCAACAGTACTCCATTCCAGTGTTATAGAGTGACTGACCCATCCCCACCAGTACAGTACCCCAGTGATATAGTGAATGACTCATCCCCAGCAGTACTGTACCCCAGTGGTATACAGTCACAGAACCGTCCCCAACAGTACTGTACCTCAGTGTTATACAGTAACAGATCAGTCCCCACCAGTATGGTACCCCAGAGTTATACAGTGACAGACACGTCCTCAACAGTACTGTATCCCACTGTTATACAGTGACAGACCCGTCCACACCAGTACTGTACCCCAGTGTAACACTGACAGACCTGTCCACAACAGTACCGTACTCCAGTGTTATACAGAGACAGACCCGTCCCCACCAGAACTGTACCCCAGTGTTATACAGTGACAGAGACGTAACCCCAGTATTGTACCAGAGTTATACAGTGACCGATAGGTCCTGACCAGTACTGGATTCACCAGTACTGTCCCCCAGTGTTATACAGTGACAGATCTTTCCCCACCAGTACTGTATCCCAGTGTTATACAGTGACAGACCCAACCCAACCAGTACTGTACCCCAGTGTTATATATTGACAGACCCAACCCCACCAGTACTGTACCCCAGTGTTATACAGTGACAGACCTGTCCCCACCAGTACTGTACCCCAGTGTTATACAGTGACAGACCCGACCCCACCAGTACTGTACCCCAGTGTTATACAGTAACAGACCTATCCCCACCAGTACTGTACCCCAGTGTTATAGTGACAGACCTGTCCCCACCAGTACTGTACCCCAGTGTTGTGCACTGACAGACCGGCCCCCACCAGTATTGTACCCCAGTGTTATATAGTAACAGACACGTCCCCACCAGTATGGTATCCCAGGGTCATACAGTGACAGACCCATCCCTACCAGTACTGTAACCCAGTGTGATACAGTGACAGATCCATCTCCAGCAGTACTGTACCTCAGTGTTATACAGTGACAGGCCTGTCCCCACCAGTAGTGTACCCCAGTGTTATACAGTGAGACCCGTCCTCACCAGTACTGTACCCCAGTGTTATACAGTGACAGACCTGTACCCACCAGTAATGTACCCTTGTTATAGTGAGAGACCTGTCCCCACCAGTAATGTATCCCAGTGTTATACAGTTACAGACCCGTCCTCACCAGTACTGTACCCGTGTTATTCAGTGATAGACCTGTAACCACCAGGACTGTACCCCAGTGTTATACACTGACAAACCCATCCCCAACTGTACTGTACCCCAGTGCTATGCAGTGACAGACACGTCCTCAACAGTACACTATTCCAGTGGGAGACAGTGACAGAGCTGTCCCCCAACAGTCCTGTACCTCAGTGTTATGCAGTAACAGAATCTTCCCCACCAGTATGGTACCCCAGTGTTGTACAGCGACAGACACAGCCCCAACAGTACTGTATCCCACTGTTATACAGTGACAGACCTGTCCCCACCAGTACTGTACCCCAGTGTTATACAGTGACAGACCTGTCCCCACCAGTACTGTACCCCAGTGATATACAGTGACAGACCCGACCCCACCAGTAATGTACCCCAGTGTTATATATTGACAGACCCGACGCCACCAGTACTGTACCCCAGTTTTATACAGTGACAGACCTGTCCCCACCAGTACTGTACCCCAGTGTTATACAGTGACAGACCTGTACCCACCAGAAATGTACGCCAATGTTATTCAGTGACAGACGCGTCCCCACTAGAACTGTACCCCAGTGTTATAAAGTGACAGACCCGACCCCACCAGTAATGTACCCCAGTGTTATATATTGACAGACACGGCCCCAAAAGTACTGTATCCCACTGTTATACAGTGACAGACCCGTACCCAAATGTACGGTACCCCAGTGTTATAAAGTGACAGACCTGTACCCACCAGTACTGTAGCCCAGTATTATAGGGACAGACCTGTCCAAATCAGTACTGTACCCCAGTGTTATAGTGAGACTCCCATCCCCACCAATAATGTACCCGTTATACATTGACAGACATGTCCCCATCAGTACTAAGCACCAGTGTTTAACAGTGACAGACCAGTCCCCACCAGTAATGTACCTGTGTTATACAGTGACAGACCTATAACCACCAGTACTGTACGCCAGTGTTATTCAGTGACAGACCCGTCCCCACCAGTACCGTATCCCAATGTTACAGAATAACAGACCCATCCCTACCAGTACTGTTCCCCAGTGTTATACAGCGACAGACCCTTCCCCATCAGTACTGTACCCCAGTGTTATACAGTGACAGACCTGTCCCCACCAGTACTGTACCCCAGTGTAATGCACTGATAGACCCGTCTCCACCAGTACTGTACCAGTGTTATATAGTGACAGACATGTCCCCAACAGTACTCTATTTATGTGTTATAAAGTGACAGGCCTGGACCCACCAGTACTGTACCCCAATGTCATACAGAGACAGACCCATCCCCACCAGTACTGTATCCCAGTGTCATACAGAGACAGACCCATCCCCACCAGTACTGTATCCGTGTCATACAGAGACAGACCCATCCCCACCAGTACTGTAACCGTGTTATACAGTGACAGACCTGTACCCACCAGTACTGTACCCGTGTTATACACTGACAGACCTGTCCCCAACAGTACTGTACCCGTGTTATACAGTGACAGACCTGTAACCACCAGTAATGTACCTGTGTTATAGTGACAGACCCATCCCCCCCAGTAATGTACCTGTTATACATCGACAGACATGTCCCCATCAGTACTGAGCACCAGTGTTTAACAGTGACAGACCAGTCACCATCAGTAATGCACCCGTGTTATACAGCGACAGACCTGTAACCATCAGTACTGTACGCTAGTGTTATTCAGTGACAGACCCGTCCCCACCAGTACTGTATCCCAGTGTTATACAGTGACAGACCTGGCCCCACCAGTACTGTACCCCAATGTTGTACAGTGACAGACCCGTCCCCACCAGTACTGTATCCCAGTGTTATACAGTGACAGACCTGTAACCACCAGTACTGTACCCATGTTATAGTGAGAGACCCGTCCCCACCAGTAATCTATCCCAGTATTATACAGTTACAGACCCGTCCTCACCAGTACTGTAACCCAGTGTTATTCAGTGATAGACCTGTAACCACCAGGACTGTGCCCCAGTGTTATACACTGACAAACCCATCCCCAACTGTACTGTACCCCAGTGCTATGCAGTGACAGACACGTCCTCAACAGTACTATACCTCAGTGTTATGCAGTAACAGAATCTTCCCAACCAGTATGGTACCCCAGTGTTATACAGTCACAGACCCGTCCCCAACAGTACTGTACCCCAGTGTGATCCAGTGCCAGACCTGTATCCACCAGTACAGTACCCCCATGTCATACAGTGACAGACCTGTCCCCACCAGTACTGTATCCCAGTGTTATAGTGACATACCCATCCCCACCAGTACTGTGCCCCAGTGTCAGACAGTGACAGACCTGTAGCCACCAGTACTGAGCACAAGTGTTTTACAGTTACAGGCCTGTCCCCACCAGTACTGTATCCCAGTGTTATACAGCGACAGACCTTTACCCACCAGTACTGTACCCCATTGTTATACAGCGACAGTCCTGGACCCACCAGTAATGAACCCCAGTGTTATACAGTGACAGACCTGTACCCACCAGTACTGTATCCCAGTGTTATAATGTGACAGACCTGTACCCACCAGTACTGTACCCCAGTGTTATACAGTGACAGACCCGTCCCCACCAGTACTGTACCCCAGTGTTATACAGTGACAGACCCGTCCCCACCAGTACTGTACCCGTGTTATACAGTGACAGACCTGTCCCCACCAGTACTGTACCCGTGTTATACAGTGACAGACCGGTCCCCACCAGTACTGTACCCCAGTATTATACAGTGACAAACCTGTCCCCACCAGTACTGTACCCTAGTATTATACACTGATTGACCCGTCCACAACAGTACTGTATCCCACTGTTATACAGTGACACACCCGTCCACACCAGTACTGTACCCCAGTGCACGACTGACAGACCCGACCCACCAGTACTGTAGCCCAGTGTTATCCAGTGACAGACCTGTATCCACCAGTACAGTACCCGTGTTATACAGTGACAGTCCCGTCCCCACCAGTACTGTATCCCAGTGTTATAGCAACATACCCGTCCCCGTCATAGTGACAGACCTGTCCCCACCAGTACTGTATCCCAGTGTTATAAAGTGACAGAACCGTCCCCAACAATACTGTATCCAAGAGTTATACAGTGACGGACCTGTCCACACCAGTACTGTACCCCACTGTAACAGTGACAGGCCTGGCCCCACCAGTACTGTATCCCAGTGTTATTCTGTGATAGACCTGCACCCACCAGTAATGTACCCCAGTGTTATACAGTGACAGACACGTATCCAACAGTACTCCATTCCAGTGTTATAGAGTGACTGACCCATCCCCACCAGTACAGTACCCCAGTGATATAGTGAATGACTCATCCCCAGCAGTACTGTACCCCAGTGGTATACAGTCACAGAACCGTCCCCAACAGTACTGTACCTCAGTGTTATACAGTAACAGATCAGTCCCCACCAGTATGGTACCCCAGAGTTATACAGTGACAGACACGTCCTCAACAGTACTGTATCCCACTGTTATACAGTGACAGACCCGTCCACACCAGTACTGTACCCCAGTGTAACACTGACAGACCTGTCCACAACAGTACCGTACTCCAGTGTTATACAGAGACAGACCCGTCCCCACCAGAACTGTACCCCAGTGTTATACAGTGACAGAGACGTAACCCCAGTATTGTACCAGAGTTATACAGTGACCGATAGGTCCTGACCAGTACTGGATTCACCAGTACTGTCCCCCAGTGTTATACAGTGACAGATCTTTCCCCACCAGTACTGTATCCCAGTGTTATACAGTGACAGACCCAACCCAACCAGTACTGTACCCCAGTGTTATATATTGACAGACCCAACCCCACCAGTACTGTACCCCAGTGTTATACAGTGACAGACCTGTCCCCACCAGTACTGTACCCCAGTGTTATACAGTGACAGACCCGACCCCACCAGTACTGTACCCCAGTGTTATACAGTAACAGACCTATCCCCACCAGTACTGTACCCCAGTGTTATAGTGACAGACCTGTCCCCACCAGTACTGTACCCCAGTGTTGTGCACTGACAGACCGGCCCCCACCAGTATTGTACCCCAGTGTTATATAGTAACAGACACGTCCCCACCAGTATGGTATCCCAGGGTCATACAGTGACAGACCCATCCCTACCAGTACTGTAACCCAGTGTGATACAGTGACAGATCCATCTCCAGCAGTACTGTACCTCAGTGTTATACAGTGACAGGCCTGTCCCCACCAGTAGTGTACCCCAGTGTTATACAGTGAGACCCGTCCTCACCAGTACTGTACCCCAGTGTTATACAGTGACAGACCTGTACCCACCAGTAATGTACCCTTGTTATAGTGAGAGACCTGTCCCCACCAGTAATGTATCCCAGTGTTATACAGTTACAGACCCGTCCTCACCAGTACTGTACCCGTGTTATTCAGTGATAGACCTGTAACCACCAGGACTGTACCCCAGTGTTATACACTGACAAACCCATCCCCAACTGTACTGTACCCCAGTGCTATGCAGTGACAGACACGTCCTCAACAGTACACTATTCCAGTGGGAGACAGTGACAGAGCTGTCCCCCAACAGTCCTGTACCTCAGTGTTATGCAGTAACAGAATCTTCCCCACCAGTATGGTACCCCAGTGTTGTACAGCGACAGACACAGCCCCAACAGTACTGTATCCCACTGTTATACAGTGACAGACCTGTCCCCACCAGTACTGTACCCCAGTGTTATACAGTGACAGACCTGTCCCCACCAGTACTGTACCCCAGTGATATACAGTGACAGACCCGACCCCACCAGTAATGTACCCCAGTGTTATATATTGACAGACCCGACGCCACCAGTACTGTACCCCAGTTTTATACAGTGACAGACCTGTCCCCACCAGTACTGTACCCCAGTGTTATACAGTGACAGACCTGTACCCACCAGAAATGTACGCCAATGTTATTCAGTGACAGACGCGTCCCCACTAGAACTGTACCCCAGTGTTATAAAGTGACAGACCCGACCCCACCAGTAATGTACCCCAGTGTTATATATTGACAGACACGGCCCCAAAAGTACTGTATCCCACTGTTATACAGTGACAGACCCGTACCCAAATGTACGGTACCCCAGTGTTATAAAGTGACAGACCTGTACCCACCAGTACTGTAGCCCAGTATTATAGGGACAGACCTGTCCAAATCAGTACTGTACCCCAGTGTTATAGTGAGACTCCCATCCCCACCAATAATGTACCCGTTATACATTGACAGACATGTCCCCATCAGTACTAAGCACCAGTGTTTAACAGTGACAGACCAGTCCCCACCAGTAATGTACCTGTGTTATACAGTGACAGACCTATAACCACCAGTACTGTACGCCAGTGTTATTCAGTGACAGACCCGTCCCCACCAGTACCGTATCCCAATGTTACAGAATAACAGACCCATCCCTACCAGTACTGTTCCCCAGTGTTATACAGCGACAGACCCTTCCCCATCAGTACTGTACCCCAGTGTTATACAGTGACAGACCTGTCCCCACCAGTACTGTACCCCAGTGTAATGCACTGATAGACCCGTCTCCACCAGTACTGTACCAGTGTTATATAGTGACAGACATGTCCCCAACAGTACTCTATTTATGTGTTATAAAGTGACAGGCCTGGACCCACCAGTACTGTACCCCAATGTCATACAGAGACAGACCCATCCCCACCAGTACTGTATCCCAGTGTCATACAGAGACAGACCCATCCCCACCAGTACTGTATCCGTGTCATACAGAGACAGACCCATCCCCACCAGTACTGTAACCGTGTTATACAGTGACAGACCTGTACCCACCAGTACTGTACCCGTGTTATACACTGACAGACCTGTCCCCAACAGTACTGTACCCGTGTTATACAGTGACAGACCTGTAACCACCAGTAATGTACCTGTGTTATAGTGACAGACCCATCCCCCCCAGTAATGTACCTGTTATACATCGACAGACATGTCCCCATCAGTACTGAGCACCAGTGTTTAACAGTGACAGACCAGTCACCATCAGTAATGCACCCGTGTTATACAGCGACAGACCTGTAACCATCAGTACTGTACGCTAGTGTTATTCAGTGACAGACCCGTCCCCACCAGTACTGTATCCCAGTGTTATACAGTGACAGACCTGGCCCCACCAGTACTGTACCCCAATGTTGTACAGTGACAGACCCGTCCCCACCAGTACTGTATCCCAGTGTTATACAGTGACAGACCTGTAACCACCAGTACTGTACCCATGTTATAGTGAGAGACCCGTCCCCACCAGTAATCTATCCCAGTATTATACAGTTACAGACCCGTCCTCACCAGTACTGTAACCCAGTGTTATTCAGTGATAGACCTGTAACCACCAGGACTGTGCCCCAGTGTTATACACTGACAAACCCATCCCCAACTGTACTGTACCCCAGTGCTATGCAGTGACAGACACGTCCTCAACAGTACTATACCTCAGTGTTATGCAGTAACAGAATCTTCCCAACCAGTATGGTACCCCAGTGTTATACAGTCACAGACCCGTCCCCAACAGTACTGTACCCCAGTGTTATACAGTGACAGACCTGTCCCCACCAGTACTGTACCCCAGTGATATACAGTGACAGACCTGTCCCCATCAGTACTGTACCCCAGTGTTATACAGTGACAGACCTGTCCTCACCAGTACTGTACCCCAGTGTTATGCACTGACAGACCCGTCTCCACCAGTACTGTACCAGTGTTATATAGTGACAGACACGTCCTCAACAGTACTATACCTCAGTGTTATGCAGTAACAGAATCTTCCCAACCAGTATGGTACCCCAGTGTTATACAGTCACAGACCCATCCCCAACAGTACTGTACCCCAGTGTTATACAGTGACAGACCTGTCCCCACCAGTACTGTACCCCAGTGATATACAGTGACAGACCTGTCCCCATCACTACTGTACCCCAGTGTTATACAGTGACAGACCTGTCCTCACCAGTACTGTACCCCAGTGTTATGCACTGACAGACCCGTCTCCACCAGTACTGTACCAGTGTTATATAGTGACAGACACGTCCCCAACAGTACTCTATTTGTGTGTTATAAAGTGACAGGCCTGGGCCCACCAGTACTGTACCCCAATGTCATACAGAGACAGACCCATCCCTACCAGTACTGTACCCCAGTGTTATACAGTGACAGACCTGTCCCCACAAGTACTGTACCCCAGTGATATACAGTGACAGACCTGTCCCCATCAGTACTGTACCCCAGTGTTATACAGTGACAGACCTGTCCCCACCAGTACTGTACCCCAGTGTTATGCACTGACAGACCCGTCTCCACCAGTACTGTACCAGTGTTATATAGTGACAGACACGTCCCCAACAGTACTCTATTTATGTGTTATAAAGTGACAGGCCTGGGCCCACCAGTACTGTACCCCAATATCATACAGAGACAGACCCATCCCTACCAGTACTGTACCCCAGTGTTATACAGTGACAGACACATCCCCACCAGTACTGTATCCCAGTGTTATACAGTGACAGACCTGTAACCACCAGTAATGTACCTGTGTTATAGTGACAGACCCGTCCCCCCCCAGTAATGTACCTGTTATATATCGACAGACATGTCCCCATCAGTACTGAGCACCAGTGTTTAACAGTGACAGACCAGTCACCATCAGTAATGCACCCGTGTTATACAGCGACAGACCTGTAACCATCAGTACTGTACGCTAGTGTTATTCAGTGACAGACCCGTCCCCACCAGTACTGTATCCCAGTGTTATACAGTGACAGACCCGTCCCCACCAGTACTGTATCCCAGTGTTATACAGTGACAGACCTGTAACCACCAGTACTGTACCCATGTTATAGTGAGAGACCCGTCCCCACCAGTAATCTATCCCAGTATTATACAGTTACAGACCCGTCCTCACCAGTACTGTAACCCAGTGTTATTCAGTGATAGACCTGTAACCACCAGGACTGTGCCCCAGTGTTATGCACTGACAGACCTGTCCCCACCAGTACTGTACCCCAGTGCTATACAGTGACAGACCTGTCCCCACCAGTACTGTACCCGTGTTATACAGTGACAGACCCGTCCCCACCAGTACTGTACCCCAGTGTTATACAGTGACAGACCTGTCCCCACCAGTACTGTACCCCAGTGTTATACAGTGACAGACCTATGCCCACCAGTACTGTACCCGTGTTATACAGTGACAGACCCGTCCCCACCAGTACTGTACCCCAGTGTTATACAGTGACAGACCCATCTCCACCAGTACTGTATCCGTGTTATAAAGTGACAGACCTGTCCCCACCAGTACTGTACCCCAGGGTTATACAGTGACAGACCTGTCCTCACCAGTACTGTACCCAAGTGTTATACAGTGACAGACCCATCCCCAGCAATACTGTACCCCAATGTTATACAGTGACAGACCCGTCCCCACCAGTACTGTACCCCAGTGTTATACAGTGACAGACCCGTCCCCACCAGTACTGTACCCCAGTGTTATACAGTGACAGACCTGTCCCCACCAGTACTGTACCCCAGTGTTATACAGTGACAGACCCGTCCCCACCAGTACTGTACCCCAGTGTTATACAGTGACAGACCTGTCCCCACCAGTACTGTACCCCAGTGTTATACAATGACAGACCTGTCCCCACCAGTACTGTACCCCAGTGTTATACAGTGACAGACCCGTCCCCACCAGTACTGTACCCCAGTGTTATACAGTGACAGACCTGTCCCCACCAGTACTGTACCCCAGTGTTATACAGTGACAGACCTGTCCCCACCAGTACTGTACCCCAGTGATATACAGTGACAGACCTGTCCCCACCAGTACTGTACCCGTGCTTTACAGTGACAGACCTGTTCCCACCAGTACTCCTCGCACAGACTCTCAGACACTTGCTCACACAGACTCACATACGCGCGCTCGCACAGAGACACATGCGCTCACACTCAACGCCTCTCACACATGTTCACACAGACACACAACAAGTGATATTATCAGCTGCAGGCTCCAGATGCGACGGAAATATCTGGGGCCTGGGAACCGAGCTGCAACAACAGAGGAAGGGGAAAGGGGAGAGAGAGAGGGAGAGAGAGAGAGTGAGAGAGAGTGTCGACCTTCACAAAGGAGCAAATCTAAAAACAGTCCCGTACAATGAGAGGCCTGAGGAGAAAGATAAGCGAGAGCAGGAAGCAGGCAGCACGGCAGCTAACAGGAGGGGCCAACGGGGAGGGAGGGAGAGAGAAACCTGAGACAGCCAGCCTTCCCTCAGTGCTCCAAAGCACTGCAGACAGCTGAGAGACAGCGAGGGGGCCAGAGAGAGAGAGAGAGAGCGAGGGGGCCAGAGAGAGAGAGAGCGAGGGGGCCAGAGAGAGAGAGAGCGAGGGGGCCAGAGAGAGAGAGAGAGAGCGAGGGGGCCAGAGAGAGAGAGAGCGAGGGGGCCAGAGAGAGAGAGCGAGGGGGCCAGAGAGAGAGAGAGCGAGGGGGCCAGAGAGAGAGAGAGCGAGGGGGCCAGAGAGAGAGAGAGAGAGCGAGGGGGCCAGAGAGAGAGAGAGCGAGGGGGCCAGAGAGAGAGAGCGAGGGGGCCAGAGAGAGAGAGCGAGGGGGCCAGAGAGAGAGAGCGAGGGGCCAGAGAGAGAGAGCGAGGGGGCCAGAGAGAGAGAGCGAGGGGGCCAGAGAGAGAGAGCGAGGGGGCCAGAGAGAGAGAGCGAGGGGGCCAGAGAGAGAGAGCGAGGGGGCCAGAGAGAGAGAGCGAGGGGGCCAGAGAGAGAGAGAGAGCGAGGGGGCCAGAGAGAGAGAGAGAGAGAGCGAGGGGGCCAGAGAGAGAGAGCGAGGGGGCCAGAAGAGAGAGAGAGAGCGAGGGGGCCAGAGAGAGAGAGAGAGAGCGGAGGGGGCCAGAGAGAGAGAGAGAGAGAGCGAGGGGGCCAGAGAGAGAGAGAGAGAGAGCGAGGGGGGCCAGAGAGAGAGAGCGAGGGGGCCAGAGAGAGAGCGAGGGGGCCAGAGAGAGAGAGCGAGGGGGCCAGAGAGAGAGAGCGAGGGGGCCAGAGAGAGAGAGCGAGGGGGCCAGAGAGAGAGAGCGAGGGGGCCAGAGAGAGAGAGAGCGAGGGGGCCAGAGAGAGAGAGAGAGAGAGCGAGGGGGCCAGAGAGAGAGAGAGAGAGAGCGAGGTGGGCCAGAGAGAGAGAGAGAGAGCGAGGGGGCCAGAGAGAGAGAGAGAGAGCGAGGGGGCCAGAGAGAGAGAGAGAGAGCGAGGGGGCCAGAGAGAGAGAGAGAGAGCGAGGGGGCCAGAGAGAGAGAGAGAGAGAGCGAGGGGGCCAGAGAGAGAGAGCGAGGGGGCCAGAGAGAGAGAGAGAGAGCGAGGGGGCCAGAGAGAGAGAGAGAGAGCGAGGGGGCCAGAGAGAGAGAGAGAGAGAGCGAGGGGGCCAGAGAGAGAGAGCGAGGGGGCCAGAGAGAGAGAGAGAGAGCGAGGGGGGCCAGAGAGAGAGAGAGAGAGCGAGGGGGCCAGAGAGAGAGAGAGAGAGCGAGGGGGCCAGAGAGAGAGAGAGAGAGCGAGGGGGCCAGAGAGAGAGAGAGAGAGCGAGGGGGCCAGAGAGAGAGGGAGAGAGAGCGAGGGGGCCAGAGAGAGAGAGAGAGAGCGAGGGGGGCCAGAGAGAGAGAGAGAGAGCGAGGGGGCCAGAGAGAGAGAGAGAGAGCGAGGGGGGCCAGAGAGAGAGAGAGAGGAGCGTGGGGGGCCAGAGAGAGAGAGAGAGAGCGAGGGGCCAGAGAGAGAGAGAGAGAGCGAGGGGGCCAGAGAGAGAGAGAGAGAGCGAGGGGGCCAGAGAGAGAGAGAGAGAGCGAGGGGGCCAGAGAGAGAGAGAGAGAGCGAGGGGGCCAGAGAGAGAGAGAGAGAGCGAGGGGGCCAGAGAGAGAGAGAGAGAGCGAGGGGGCCAGAGAGAGAGAGAGAGAGCGAGGGGGCCAGAGAGAGAGAGAGAGAGCGAGGGGGCCAGAGAGAGAGAGAGAGAGCGAGGGGGCCAGAGAGAGAGAGAGAGAGCGAGGGGGCCAGAGAGAGAGAGAGAGAGCGAGGGGGCCAGAGAGAGAGAGAGAGAGCGAGGGGGCCAGAGAGAGAGAGAGAGAGCGAGGGGGCCAGAGAGAGAGAGAGAGAGCGAGGGGGCCAGAGAGAGAGAGAGAGAGGAGGAGGGGGCCAGAGAGAGAGAGAGAGAGCGAGGGGGCCAGAGAGAGAGAGAGAGCGAGGGGGCCAGAGAGAGAGAGAGAGCGAGGGGGCCAGGAGAGAGAGAGAGAGCGAGGGGGCCAGAGAGAGAGAGAGAGCGAGGGGGCCAGAGAGAGAGAGAGAGCGAGGGGGCCAGAGAGAGAGAGAGAGCGAGGGGGCCAGAGAGAGAGAGCGAGGGGGCCAGAGAGAGAGAGCGAGGGGGCCAGAGAGAGAGAGCGAGGGGGGCCAGAGAGAGAGAGCGAGGGGGCCAGAGAGAGAGAGCGAGGGGGCCAGAGAGAGAGAGCGAGGGGGCCAGAGAGAGAGAGCGAGGGGGCCAGAGAGAGAGAGCGAGGGGGCCAGAGAGAGAGAGCGAGGGGGGCCAGAGAGAGAGAGCGAGGGGGCCAGAGAGAGAGAGCGAGGGGGCCAGAGAGAGAGAGCGAGGGGGCCAGAGAGAGAGAGCGAGGGGGCCAGAGAGAGAGAGCGAGGGGGCCAGAGAGAGAGAGCGAGGGGGGCCAGAGAGAGAGAGCGAGGGGGCCAGAGAGAGAGAGCGAGGGGGCCAGAGAGAGAGAGCGAGGGGGCCAGAGAGAGAGAGCGAGGGGGCCAGAGAGAGAGAGCGAGGGGGCCAGAGAGAGAGAGCGAGGGGGCAGAGAGAGAGAGCGAGGGGGCCAGAGAGAGAGAGCGAGGGGGCCAGAGA
This sequence comes from Isurus oxyrinchus, assembly GCA_026770705.1. Lineage (NCBI taxonomy): Eukaryota > Metazoa > Chordata > Chondrichthyes > Lamniformes > Lamnidae > Isurus > Isurus oxyrinchus. The sequence goes on from JANJGN010003331.1 coordinate 37,524, forward strand.
GAGAGAGCGAGGGGGCCAGAGAGAGAGAGCGAGGGGGCCAGAGAGAGAGAGCGAGGGGGCCAGAGAGAGAGAGCGAGGGGGCCAGAGAGAGAGAGCGAGGGGGCCAGAGAGAGAGAGCGAGGGGGGCCAGAGAGAGAGAGCGAGGGGGCCAGAGAGAGAGAGCGAGGGGGCCAGAGAGAGAGAGCGAGGGGGCCAGAGAGAGAGAGCGAGGGGGGCCAGAGAGAGAGAGCGAGGGGGCCAGAGAGAGAGAGCGAGGGGGCCAGAGAGAGAGAGCGAGGGGGCCAGAGAGAGAGAGCGAGGGGGCCAGAGAGAGAGAGCGAGAGGGCCAGAGAGAGAGAGCGAGAGGGCCAGAGAGAGAGAGCGAGAGGGCCAGAGAGAGAGAGCGAGAGGGCCAGAGAGAGAGAGCGAGAGGGCAAGAGAGAGAGAGCGAGGGCCAGAGAGAGAGAGCGAGAGGGCCAGAGAGAGAGAGCGAGAGGGCCAGAGAGAGAGAGCGAGAGGGCCAGAGAGAGAGAGCGAGAGGGCCAGAGAGAGCGAGCGAGAGAGCGAGAGGGCCAGAGAGAGAGAGCGAGAGAGGGCCAGAGAGAGAGAGCGAGAGGGCCAGAGAGAGAGAGCGAGAGAGGGCCAGAGAGAGAGAGAGCGAGAGAGGGCCAGAGAGAGAGAGAGAGAGAGAGAGAGAGGGGCCAGAGAGAGAGAGAGAGAGAGAGAGGGCCAGAGAGAGAGAGAGAGGAGAGAGGGGCCAGAGAGAGAGAGAGAGAGAGAGAGGGCCAGAGAGAGAGAGAGAGAGAGAGGGCCAGAGAGAGAGAGACAGGGGGCCAGAGAGAGAGAGAGAGAGGGCCAAGAGAGAGAGAGAGGGCCAGAGAGAGAGAGGGCCAGAGAGAGAGAGAGAGAGAGGGCCAGAGAGAGAGAGAGAGAGAGAGAGAGGGCCAGAGAGAGAGAGAGAGAGAGAGGGCAGAGAGGGCAAATGAGCGCCAGAGAGAGACAGCAACACAGTGAGCGCAAGCGAGCAGGAGGGAGCGAGGGTGCGCCGGGGAGGGCGAGATCGCGAGTTGGCGGGGGGGGGGGGGGGGGGGGGGGGGGTGGGGGGGGGGAGAGGGAGAGAGAGAGAGGGAGAGAGAGAGAGAGAGAGAGAGAGAGAGAGAGACACAGGGTGTGAGGTCAAGAGAGCAAAACCAGGATGGGACAGTGAGTGAGGCAGGGAGGGAGAGAGCACAGTCCCCATCAAACACTCCCAGGACAGGTACAGCACAGGGTTAGATACAGAGTAAAGCTCCCTCAACACTGTCTCCATCAAACACTCCCAGGACAGGTACAGCACGGGGTTAGATACAGAGTAAAGCTCCCTCTACACTGTCCCCATCAAACACTCCCAGGACAGGTACAGCACAGCGTTAGATACAGAGTAAAGCTCCCTCTACACTGTCCCCATCAAACACTCCCAGGACAGGTACAGCACAGGGTTAGATACAGAGTAAAGCTCCCTCAACACTGTGCCCAAACACTCCCAGGGCAGGTACAGCACGGGGTTAGATACAGAGTAAAGCTCCCTCTACACTGTCCCCATCAAACACTCCCAGGACAGGTACAGCACGGGGTTAGATACAGAGTAAAGCTTCCTCTACACTGTCCCCATCAAACACTCCCAGGACAGGTACAGCACGGGGTTAGATACAGAGTAAAGCTCCCTCTAACACTGTCCCCATCAAACACTCCCAGGACAGGTACAGCACGGGGTTAGATACAGAGTAAAGCTTCCTCTACACTGTCCCCATCAAACACTCCAGGACAGGCACAGCACGGGGTTCGATACAGAGTAAAGCTCCCTCTACACTGTCCCCATCAAACACTCCCAGGACAGGTACAGCACGGGGGTTAGATACAGAGTAAAGCTCCTCTACACTGTCCCCATCAAACACTCCCAGGACAGGCACAGCACGGGGTTAGATACAGAGTAAAGCTCCCTCTACACTGTCCCCATCAAACACTCCCAGGACAGGTACAGCACAGGGGTAAAGTCCCATCTACACTTTCCCAGCAATCTCACAGTTGCAGGTAACTGGAGAGTCATCATGGAGCAGGAATCCTGGCTGCATTTTTTGAACCAATTTTTTTAGAGGAAGTTGAGCTGATGTTAGCCGTTCATGTCTGCACCCAGGAGGGGGGGTAGTCATCGATGGCTGTTTAGTGAGCCATTGTGGGATCTACGCTCGATCAAGCCCCTCACAAATGAAGTCGACTGGAAGACTTGCTTCACGTCCTGTCGGCCTTGCAAAGATGAGCAAAAGCTGGGGATGCTCATCCGAGCAGCTGAACCCAAAATGTTCTTGGCCCGACACCTCCCAGCGCTCCACATGCTGACCACTTTAAACAGCATCAGTAGCAGCCGAGGCATGAGCTCAAACCAGTCCCCAATAGGTTCAAAACCAGGTGAGACGGAACAGAGAGCTTTAGGGATACACACCAAAGAGATGTGTACAGGAGGTGTGAGACTGAGACCAGACCCCTACACGGACAGTGTGTGTGTACAGGAGGTGAGACCGAGACCAGACCCCTACACGGACAGTGAGAGTGTACAGGAGGTGTGAGACTGAGACCAGACCCCTACATGGACAGTGAGAGTGTACAGGAGGTGTGAGACTGAGACCAGACCCCTACATGGACAGTGAGAGTGTACAGGAGGTGTGAGACTGAGACCAGACCCCTGAACGGGACAGTGTGTGTGTACAGGAGGTGTGAGACTGAGACCCAGACCCCTACACGGACAGTGTGTGTATACAGGAGGTGTGAGACTGAGACCAGACCCCTACACGGACAGTGTGTGTGTACAGGAGGTGTGAGACTGAGACCAGGCCCCTATATGGACAGTGTGTGTGTACAGGAGGTGTGAGACTGAGACCCAGACCCCTACATGGACAGTGTGTATACAGGAGGTGTGAGACTGAGACCAGACCCCTACACGGACAGTGTGTGTGTACAGGAGGTGTGAGACTGAGACCAGACCCCTACACGGACAGTGAGAGTGTACAGGAGGTGTGAGACCGAGACCAGACCCCTACACGGACAGTGTGTGTGTACAGGAGGTGTGAGACCGAGACCAGACCCCTACACGGACAGTGAGAGTGTACAGGAGGTGTGAGATTGAGACCAGATCCCTACACGGACAGTGTGTGTGTACAGGAGGTGTGAGACCGAGACCAGACCCTTACACGGACAGTGTGTGTATACAGGAGGTGTGAGACTGAGACCAGACCCCTACACGGACAGTGTGTGTGTACAGGAGGTGTGAGACTGAGACCAGACCCCTACAACGGACAGTGTGTGTGTACAGGAGGTTGTGAGACCGAGACCAGACCCCTACATGGACAGTGAGAGTGTACAGGAGGTGTGAGACCGAGACCAGACCCCTACACGGACAGTGTGTTTGTACAGGAGGTGTGTGACTGAGACCAGACCCCTACACGGACAGTGTGTGTGTACAGGAGGTGTGAGACTGAGACCAGACCCCTACACGGACAGGTGTGTGTGTACAGGAGGTGTGAGACTGAGACCAGGCCCCTATATGGACAGTGTGTGTGTACAGGAGGTGTGAGACTGAGACCAGGCCCCTACATGGACAGTGTATTTGCACAGGAGGTGTGAGACTGAGACCAGGCCCCTACATGGACAGTGTGTGTGTGTGTGTGTACAGGAGGTGTGGGACTAAGTCCAGACCCCTACACGGACAGTGTGTGTGTACAGGAGGGGTGAGACTGAGACCAGACCCCTACATGGACAGCGTGTGTGTGTGTGTGTGTGTGTGTGTGTGTGTGTGTACAGTGTACAGGAGGTGTGAGACCCCTATGAATTGAGAGGCCTTCGTGAGTTTACAGTAATGAGATTTATTGTACACTGTTTACTGTGAGGAAAACTGATGGGAAATTTGGTGCAATTCCTTTTTGCGATTGCATAACTGACCACCGAGAATGTCACAATAGGAAACCCAGGAAATCCCGAGAAATAACACTGATTGAAAAACCCAAGCTCAGAGACACTGCTGGCCATAGTGAGTGGACACTGTTGCCTGGTCAAAGGGGAGCTTTTAGGGTATGACTGGTCAATTATCTCTCACACGCTTGGGATGGAATTTCATGCCCCCACTCACCCCCCCGGCAGAGAGTCTGAAAGCCGGGGGACAGAGGGGGTCATTTAATGAGGCTGGGTGGTGTGCGGACCCCAGTGCCTACACCCAATTCAGTCCAGCTCATGGATGCCCATCCTGCCTGGATTTTAATTGAAGCCCATAAGTGGGCAGCTAATGCCAACTTAAGCATCTCAGCCCACCATGTCAGGTAGTCACCCAGCAGTGGGTAGGGAAGCCGCCCGTCAGGTTTCTCACAGGCTGCCAGGAATGGGTCCCTCCTTCAAAGGCGCTCAGTCCCTGATCGGGAGACCTGGCATTGGGAAGGTGGCCGTGGGGGGAGAAGAGGGAGCTTCTTGGAGCCACCACCGCTCTCTATTCCAACCCCACCCCCCCGCCCCCCACCTCCTCCATCCAACCGCCCCCGAACCCTCTCTCTATCTCTCACTTACCTTTGGCCTAAGGGACCCTCACTGATCTTGAGCATTATCTAGATCACTGAACAAAATAGCATAATCCTATCATCCATTTACATAAGTGTTTACAGCGGGAAGATAAGCTCCCCAACACTGTCCCCATCAAACACTCCCAGGACAGGTACAGCACGGGGTTAGATACAGAGTAAATCTCCCTCTACACTGTCCCCGTCAACACTCCCAAGACAGGTACAGCACGGGATTAGATACAGAGTAAAGCTCCCTCTACACTGTCCCCGTCAAACACTCCCAGGACAGGTACAGCACGGGGTTAGATACGGAGTAAATCTCCCTCTACACTGTCCCCATCAAACACTCCCAGGGCAGGTACAGCACGGGGTTAGATACAGAGTAAATCTCCCCTCTACATTGTCCCCATCAAAACACTCCCAGGACAGTTACAGCACGGGGTTAGATACAGAGTAAATCTCCCTCTATACTGTCTCCATCAAACACTCCCAGGACAGGTACAGCACAGGGTTAGATACAGAGTAAAGCTCCCTCTACACTGTCCCCATCAAACACTCCCAGGACAGGTACAGCACGGGGTTAGATACAGAGTAAATATCTCCCTCTACAATGTCCCCATCAAACACTCCCAGGACAGGTACAGCACGGGGTTAGATACAGAGTAAAGCTCCATCTACACTGTCCCCATCAAACACTCCCAGGACAGGTATAGCACGGGGGTTAGATACAGAGTAAAGCTCCCTCTACACTGTCCCCATCAAACACTCCCAGGACAGGTACAGCACAGAACAAAGAAAAGTACAGCACAGGAACAGGCCCTTCGGCCCTCCAAGCCTGCGCCAATCATATTGCCTGTCACACAAAACATTTTGCACTTCCGGGGTCCGTATCCCTCTATTCCCATCCTATTCATGTATTTGTCAAGCTGCCTCTTAAACACCACTATCGTACCTGCTTCCACCACCTCCTCCGGCAGTGAATTCCAGACACTCACTACCCTCTGGGTAAAAAACTTGCCCCGCACATCTCCTCTATAGTTTTCTCCTCTCACCTTAAATCTATGTCCCCTAGTAATTGACTCTTCCACCCTGGGAAAAAGCTTCTGACTCCTCTACTCTGTCCATGCCACTCATTTTTGTAAACTTCATCAAGTCGCCCCTCAATCTCCGTCGCTCTAGTGAGAACAATCCGAGTTTCTCAACCTCTCCTCATAGCTAATAACCTCCAGACCAGGCAGCATCCTGGTAACCTCCTCTGCACCCTCTCCAACGCCTCCATATCCCTCTGGTAATGTGGCGACCAGAACTGCATGCAATATTCCAAGTGTTGCATGATTTCCCAGCTTTTATGCTCAATACCCCTGCCAATGAAGGCAAGCATGCCATATGTCTTCCCTGACTACCTTATCCACCTGCGTTGCCACTTTCAGTGACCTGTGGACCTGTACACCCAGATCCCTCTGCCTGTCAATGCACTTAAGGGGTAAAGTCCCATCTACACTTCCCCAGCAATCTCACAGTTGCAGGTAACTGGAGAGTTGTCAGGAGCAGGAATCCTGGCTGCATTTTTGAAACAATTTTTTAGAGGAAATTGAGCTGACATTAACTGTTCATGTCTGCACCCAGAAGGAGGGGTGAGTGGGTGGGTAGGTGGGGGTGGGGGGTAGTCATCGATGGCTGTTTAGTGAGCCATTGTGGGATCTACGCTCGATCAAGCCCCTCACAAATGAAGTCGACTGAAAGACTTGCTTCATGTCCTGTCGGCCTTGCAAAGATGAGCAAAAGCTGGGGATGCTCATCCGAGCAGCTGAACCCAAAATGTTCTTGGCCCGACACCTCCCAGCGCTCCACATGCTGACCACTTTAAACAGCATCAGTAGCAGCCGAGGCATGAGCTCAAACCAGTCCCCAATAGGTTCAAAACCAGGTGAGACGGAACAGAGAGCTTTAGGGATACACACCAAAGAGATGTGTACAGGAGGTGTGAGACTGAGACCAGACCCCTACACGGACAGTGTGGTGTGTACAGGAGGTGAGACCGAGACCAGACCCCTACACGGACAGTGAGAGTGTACAGGAGGTGTGAGACTGAGACCAGACCCCTACATGGACAGTGAGAGTGTACAGGAGGTGTGAGACTGAGACCAGACCCCTACATGGACAGTGAGAGTGTACAGGAGGTGTGAGACTGAGACCAGACCCCTGAACGGACAGTGTGTGTGTACAGGAGGTGTGAGACTGAGACCAGACCCCTACACGGACAGTGTGTGTATACAGGAGGTGTGAGACTGAGACCAGACCCCCTACACGGACAGTGTGTGTGTACAGGAGGTGAGACCGAGACCAGACCCCTACACGGACAGTGTGTGTGTGTGTGTACAGGTGTACAGGAGGTGTGAGACCCCTATGAATTGAGAGGCCTTCGTGAGTTTACAGTAATGAGATTATTGTACACTGTTTACTGTGAGGAAACTGATGGGAAATTTGGTGCAATTCCTTTTTGCGATTGCGTAAGTGACCACCGAGAATGTCACAATAGGAAACCCAGGAAATCCCGAGAAAATAACACTGATTGAAAAACCCAACTCAGAGACACTGCTGGCCATAGTGAGTGGACACTGTTGCCTGGTCAAAGGGAGCTTTTAGGGTATGACTGGTCAATTTATCTCTCACACGCTTGGGATGGAATTTCATGCCCCCACTCACCCCCCCACGGGCAGAGAGTCTGAAAGCCGGGGGACGGAGGGGGGGTCATTAATGAGGCTGGGTGGTGTGTGACCCCAGTGCCTACATCCAATTCAGTCCAGCTCATGATGCCCATCCTGCCTGGATTTTAATTGAAGCCCATAAGTGGGCAGCTAATGCCAACTTAAGCGTCTCAGCCCACCATGTCAGGTAGTCACCCAGCAGTGGGTAGGGAAGCCGCCCGTCAGGTTTCTCACAGGCTGCCAGGAATGGGTCCCTCCTTCAAAGGCGCTCAGTCCCTGATCGGGAGACCTGGCATCGGGAAGGTGGCCATGGGGGAGGAGAGGGATCTTCTTGGAGCCACCACCGCTCTCTATTCCAACCCACTCCCCACCCCCCGCCACTCCCCGAGAGAGAGAGAGAGAGAGAGAGAGAGGGACAGCAAGGGAGAGAGAGGTGGGGACAGCAAGAGGGAGGGAGAGGGAGGCTGGGGGGGAGAGAGGGAGGGAGGGTGGCAGGGAGAGGGAGGGAGGGGGCAGAGGCAGGGAGGGGGGGGGAGGGAGGGAGGGAGAGGGAGGGAGGGAGGGCAAGAGCTGGGGGGGGAGGGAGGCAAGAGCAGGGAGAGGGGGGAAAGCCGGAGGCAGGGAGGAGGGGGAGGGAGAGAGGAGGGAGGGAGATTTAAGTGCTGAGGCAGATTGTGATAGCTGAGGCAGCACAGTGTACCACAACTTAAATATCCGATCATGGACATCAGTCAATGCTTCCTGGCACTGTGTGCAGGTCACATTGTGTGAATGCTTTTAAAACCTCAGCTGGGAAGCCTTCCCCTCTGTACTCCCCCTTCAGAGCTGCCTGGGTAATAAACCCCTACCTGAATTCCAGCACCTCCCCCCACAAAACTCCACATCTTTACAGACAGCTAATTACAGACTGCCCTCAGCCATCACAGAGCCAGTAATTAACATACACGCTAATTACACCCCCCCCCCCCCCACCACCCCAACCAACCTTCCACACATTCATTTTAGACAACCACCCCCCCACCGCCCCGTCTCTCCCCGTCTAAACAGCACAGACTCCAGTCCTCACAGAATATCAGCCCATGCAGTTGAAATCGTATTGAACACAATTGCCACCGGAGGGGGGATGGGGCACATGGGCAGGGGTGCGCGGGGAGGAGGAGAGAAGGGGTGCGGGGTCTGGGGAGGGGGGGGGGGGGTGAGAACAGGAATGGGGGTCAGGGAGGGTGTGGGGGGAACGGGGGCTGGGTGTGGTGTAGTGTGGGTGGGAAACCGGCGGGGGGGGGGCAGGCTGGGATGGGAACGGGTGGGTGCTGTCTAAAATCTCCAGGGCCTGTGAGAGCGCGTCTAGGGCTCTGGAACACAAGGATGAGAAGTAGGCCTTTCAGCCCCTCGAGCCTCCTCTGCCATTCAACAAAGTCATGGCTGATCTGGCTGTGGTCTCAACCCTACTTTCCCCTCGCCCCCTCGCCTCCTCCCTCAATAACACGGGACTCTCTTGTCGATCGTGAAATCTGTCCAACTCAGCCTTGACTATATTCAATTCCCCAGCCTCCACTGCTCTGTGGGGAAGAGAATTCCACAGACTAAGGAACATCAAGGAGAATAAATTCCCTCATCTCCGTCTTGAATCAGAGATGTCTTATTCTTAAACTGTGTCCCCTCGTTCCAGGCTCCCCAACAATGGGAAACATCATCCTTTCCTGTAAACCCCTTATCTTTTCAATAAGAACAACTCGCATTCTTCTATATACTCCGATGAGTATAGGCCCAGCCTTTCCTCATAAGATAACCCATTCATCCCACATATCAGTCGAGTGAACCTTCTCTGAACTGCTTCTAATGCAATTATACCTTTTTACAAATAAGGAGACCAAAACGGTACACAGCACCCGAGATGGAGGGAGGGGATGGGGGAGGGAGGGCACAAGCCGGGGTGGGGGGGGGGGGGGGGGGGGTGTGCGGGCGTCGGGAGGCCGAGAATTCAGAGGACAAGAGTTCGGGGAATGGGGGGGGGCAAGAAGTGGAATGCACGAAAAGGCGAGCGGGAGAGGGGGGGCCGGGGCGAGGGGGGGGCCGGGGCGAGGGGCGAGCGGCCCGGGCCGAGGGGCCGGGGCGAGCGGGCGAGGGGCCGGCGAGGCCCGGGCGAGCGGGCGAGGGGCCGGGCGAGCGGGCGAGGGGCCGGGCGAGCGGGCGAGGGGCCGGCGAGCGGGCGAGGGCCGGGCGAGCGGGCGAAGGGCCGGCGAGCGGGCGAAGGGGCCGGGCGAGCGGGCGAAGGGCCGGGGCGAGCGGGCGAAGGGCCGGGCGAGCGGGCGAGGGGCCGGGCGAGCGGGCGAGGGCCGGGCGAGCGGGCGAGGGGCCGGGCGAGCGGGCGAAGGCCGGGCGAGCGGGGCGAGGGCCGGGCGAGCGGGCGAGGGGCCGGGC